>SCLD01101678.1:0-10201 GCA_004367895.1 Oikopleura longicauda | reverse complement strand
TCTCATCTCGTCCAAGGTTAATTCCAGTTTCTTCAAAGTGATTTGATAGTTCCAAAAGATTTGGTAAGACACAATCGCCATCGTAGTTCTTAATTTTAATTTATAGGGGGTATGCAATTAGGCAGTTAAGGATACTTGGGCGATATCAAAATAAGAAAGTTTTGTGTCCAAAAATGTGGTTTCTCTCAGTGATATCATCAAAATTCAAGAAAAAGCCATTACTTCATACTATTTTTATTACGTAATGATAATTTTTATATGATTTAGATGAAGTATTGAAAATTGAGTACAATCGCTTAAAAATCGAAAAGTTACTATAACGTAACATTTACCTCTAAGTTCTCAAATCAGTAAGAGTTAATATTTTCATCTAATTTTAGCGCATTCTGGTATAGCTAAAGTATCCTTAACAAGACAGGTAAAGTAATGTTAAATCATATGAAATCGGTGCACTCTGATGTGGTTCAGCCCTAGACCAAGTGAGACAGTCTCATCTGGTACCCCCTATACTTACATCTGCTTCGACTTCATCATCGTCGCCTTTTGCAAAAAGATTTTTCTGTTTTAAAGCAATCTCAATGGCTGGTGATGTTACAGTATCTGCCTGAAGACGGTCTTCATCTCCCTTGAAGGCTTCACGCTTTGTTTAGCGAGAAATATTTTCAAAATTTGCCAAAACGTCGTCTGGTCGCTTTTTAAGGTTTTTACAGTGAGGTGCGATATTTTAATGAATTTTTAACAGTTGCGTCATCTTTTTCTCCTAATTGTGGCGTCCCCGCAAGAACTGGTACACCGTAGAGTGTTATTTAGGGCCAAATGACTAACTTATCGAAAACCACCCTCTTGGCAAGTCTGAACCAAATTTCACCCTAACCCTAACACACTGATGCTTAAACAACTGGTATTTCGACTAACTTTGTTTCATTGAATTGCCAATGAAAAGTTATGTGTAATAACATGGGCTTTTCAAAAAGTTTGCTCTCTGGCGTCATTTGCGGATGTTTTGGAATTTTTTTCTGAGTTCTGATTTATGAATTCCCAACAAGATAATTTTGTTTTATAAAAGGCTTAATATAAAGGGAATAAGATAATCAAATGAATTATGTCACCTTTTTGCGATTTTGCTCTCTAGCGCCTTCTGTGGTCACTTTTTCGTGTTTTGCTTTTTTGGCCGACATTCTTATTGTCAAACATCATTGTCAACATTAACTTGTTGAGAATTCATAAATCAGGACTTAGAAAAAATACCAAAACATCCGCAAATGGTGCTAGAGAGCAATTTTTGTGAAAAGCTTATGTTATTACACATAACTTTTCATGGGCAATTCGATGAAACAAAAAAATCCATCGAGCCAATTTGTCAAACTCATCAGTTCCAGTTAAAAAAAAAGTCACCTAAGTGCCTTCTGACTAAGTGCACAGACTAACTAACTATAACAAATGATTGACCCGTCCAAATAATGAAACACTGCGAATCATTTATTAAAAAAACTCTTATAAAAAACGATGTATTTTTATATTTGAAAATGATTGAAGTTAAATTAAAAGTGTTTCAAAGTAAGGAACAAAAAGATTTAGCATTATTGAATCGTTTTTTGAATTTTTTCTGTTTTCGTTTCCGTTTCTAGTTTTTCACGAGTGGTTCGTTTTCGAGTCTGTTCTAGAGTCAATTTAAATGTCATGAAAACTTCATTTCTTCTTTAGTAAGTTTTGGCGTGAAAGAAGTCCAAACTGCTTCTTCTTTGGGTTTTATCGAATCTTGAAGGTTTTGTGAAGAACTCCAGATCATCGTGAACAGACGCTTCTTCATCTTTCTAATTTGGATAATTTTTCAATTCTCCTTTGTATGGTTGTTTCATTTTTGCTTCTGTGACAAGATTAAATCTTTCCATACCAACCATTGTAAGTGTTGCAGATTTCCATATATTCCCATTTTAGTCAAAAATATAGCTTTAAAGTGGCATTACAATTGGTGCGTCTTCTTGCTCATTTGCGCTTAAATGATTTGAAGGCGCTTATGGACCTAACGCGAAAGTAATAAAAACTTGCTTTATTTTTAATGTGATATTATCAAAAACGAACGAACACAAACACTTGTGAATTTTCATCCCTGAGTTTGGAAACAGTATAAAACAGTTCAACCTTGAAGCTTAGTGCCACACCATTTACCACGATCCACTTTTTGACTACTGAATATGCAGGATTACTTAGCGTTGGTTGAACACTTTTGCAAATGCCATTTCAAATCTAAAATTGTTCCTTCAGTTCTCGTAATCTAAAAATCGAACGAAAGAAGAACGCGCTTTATTTTTTTTTGTGAAATAACCGAAAACGCAGAAAATGAACACTAGTGTATTTTCATTCCTGGTCCTGAGTTTGAAAATCTTGTACCGACAAAATTATATTGTGCAGTTCAACCCTGAAGTTTAGTTCCACACCATTTACCCCTATCGACTCTTTGACTACTGAATATACAGGATTACTTAGCGTCGGTTGAACACTTCACACGCGCTTGTTTTTGTGAAATAATCGAAAACGCAGAACGCGAACACTTGTGTTTTTTCAGACGAAATAATAATGACGGACATTTGCAAATTGTCCGCGTTTTTCAAACGTGTCCTGCATTTATTGAAATAAGTCCGCCAGTTTTGAAACAATTAAAAATGTTTTAAAATGGCGGACAGAAAATTGCTTCAAAATGCCTGCGAAATTAGGGTGAGAGTGTTACTTGGGTGAGGGTAAAATAAGGGTTATGGTGAAATTAGGGTTAGGGGCATTTGAGGTTAGGGTACAACCAAAAAAGTCCGCAAATATTTTGATCAAGAAGTCGGCATTTTGAAAGCACGATAAAAGTTTTCAAATAATGCGGGCTTTCGCTAGGGTCCGCATTTTGTTACGTCACTTAAATTTATGCATTTTCTTTGTCCGCCATTTTTAAGCACTATTTGTCCGCTATTTGGTATTTTGTCTATTTTCATCCCTGGTCCTGAGTTTGGAAATCTTGCTGCGACAGAACAATATTGTGCAGTTCAACCCTGAAGTCTAGTACCACAACATTTACCATGATCTGCTTGTTTGACTTCTGATTATGCAGAACTACTTCGCGTCGGTTGAACATTTATGAAATTTCATTTAACAACTTACATTGTTCCTTTAGTTCTCGTGATCGTATTGATTTAGTAAATCGAGATTTCTCTGTCAGTTTGTATTAGAATGCTCGTCCGATAATAAGGGTTCAACTTCTGGCTCCCTCAAAAATGAGCGAATCTTTGATTGTTTTGGATCACTGGAACCATATTCACGCGCTTTTATTTATTTATAATAAAAAAAATTGACAATTTTCGCAAGAAGAGTCTGTTGATCATTAAGAAATTATGATGATAACAGATGGAAAAATACCTATAGTATTCGTTTTATAGATGTTTGAATTTAACCTGAATTGAGCTCTTGCACCGTTCAAACGACAAAATATGATTAGAAAAAGCTGACTCTAAATTGTCAGTTTCCAATTTTTCACCGAAATTTAAGCTATCAAATTTCTTTAACCTTGAAAGAGAGTTCATTTGATCACACATTAACTAAAATAGAACGTTTAATTGAACACCTTTAATTTCAATTTTTTCGGGATTATTATAAAAAGTGTGAAACATATTTCGGTTCAGGCAAACGAATGGCCAAAAAACAAATGGCCATTTTAGGAGGCGAATAGCCATTTGACCATTCACTATCTACCTCGGCGAATGGCCGATCAGTATTTTATCAAAATTTTGGTAAACGATTATTACACATTTTGCTGTCATCGATTTACAATTTGCTGTGATCATTTTAAAGTTTGATGTGATCATTTACAGCAGCCAGTTCAAAATGATCTTAATTTTTGAATTTCCTACGATAAGTGAAAAATTGATACGATTGCTTGCCTGATAAAAGATTAAATTCCAAAGTAGGGTAAGGATCGGTAATAAATTGGGGAGAGGCCCTAACGGTTAGGGTCAACTATAAATTGGGGTTAGAATCAATTCCTTATTAGGGTTAGGGTCGGTTCCGTATCAGAGCTGGGATACAAAGATTCAGTCTCTAAGAACATTAGATAAAATTCCAAATTAGGGTTGAAGTCAGTAACAAATAATTTTTTTGAAATAAGGGTTTCGATCAGTTCCTGATTAAGATTATGGTCAGTTCGTAATTATGGTGAGGGTCGGTTCCTCATAAGAATTAGGGTGAGTTCCTTTTTATTGGTGAAGCCAGTTTGTTTCCAGGACCGTGGTTAGTTCCCAATTAGGGTAGGGTTTTGTTATAGAAATATAAAGTGTCTTAGATGGTTAGATCAATTCTAAAGTAGGGTTAGAGTCAGTAACAAATTAGGGTTCGGGTCGTTCCCTTATAAGAATTATGGTCGGTGCGTGATTATTTTTCTACGTTGGTGGTTAAGGGACGTTTGCTTTTTAAGGTTTCGGTCGTTTGCGATTAAGAGGTAGAGTAATTTCCTTTTTAGAACTAGGTTCCGGTTCTAATTAGGGTCAGTATTAAAATTCAAAGTTATAGTACTTTATATCATTCAATCCTTATGTTAACAATGTTGGTCATTCGCCGATATACATAGTGAACCACCATGACCATTCGCCGAGGTGGTAAGTGAACGGCCATGGCCATTCGCCGAGGGGGTAAGTGAATGGCTATGAAAGTGATATAAAAATAGCCGTTCGTTTTTTGGCCATCCGTTGACCTGGAGTCAAATATTCGGAATTATAATCATTCATACTGTTAAAACGATGTATGCAAAAAACTTATCATTTGCATTTAAAAATACTGTTCCTTCGGACTGAAATGAGTAAAGTGTTCAAATAATGAAAATCAGTGTTGGTAGGTTTTCCTCAAAAAACCCTAATTATTTCTTTGGGAAAGACAAACATATCGATTACCAGTGTTAACGGTTGTTTGAGTATTTCAGTTATACCTTTAATGATTTGATAATCGAGCCGCACTATCAGCAGATACTTACTTATCATTTTCACATTATATCAACCAATTTCATATACATATAGTCCATAGTATATGAATGATATATTTATCATTTGATCCGGAATAATATTTATTTTACCGATGAATTAACTTAACTTGCTTAAAAAAAAGATAAACTGAGTAAAATAGAAAACAATTGAAAAAGAAAACTGATTTTAATGTTTGATTCGGTTCAAGTTATTTAAGGTTTGCTCATCCATTTTCATTTTTTTCTGGAAAGGACTTCAAAAACTTCTGATTAAAGATTGGAATTCTTGAAAAAGGACAAAAAAGGAACCCTAGTTTTGCGTCAGGATCAGAGGTAGGAATATTTACAACCTGACTCAGGACTCCTAACCACGTATCGGAAAAAGTAAAATCTCACATCGGGAATATCAAGTGCTATTATTATATTAGATCAAGTACTAGTATAATTTAGTGTCAATATATTTTTCCAGATTCATAACAGATAAAATCTGATTTTGTTCTGGTTCATTTTCTTCAAAAAACGCTTTTTTCTTTAGAAATGTTTCAAAAAATTGAGCCAAAATAATTAGCATAGACTATGCTGCATAGTCAAAGAAAACAAGAAACAAAATCTAACGAAAGTCATAAAAAGTTGCTGGAATCCTATTTTTAGACAAACTACCCCTTTTCAAACAAATTTTTCCACCATGATTAGAATTTCTGAAAGCGATTTAAAGTTGCAATTGAATGTTTATATTTTGTCATAATCGGAGAAATGCGTCAAAATTCGTGGGTATTTGAAGTTTCAGTCTTTATTAGATCACTTTTGCCACAAGAGGACGTGGTGTCATCTGATATCATTATAAACTTTCTGCGTTAGGCTTTAAATCAGATTGATCCTAGCGTCATTCGTTAAAGAAATTTGAGAGGTCTAAGAAATAGATTCATATCAATCGTGTTCACAATTCTTGTGTAAGAGAGAGGAAGTAGAAAAAGCTTGGATTTTCTCAAAACACGCTCGAGAAGTTCCCAGTTTTTGCATTTTGTTTCCGTGATTTTCCAATGATGGTTAATAAGTATTTCATTTAAAATATAGATTTCAATTTCTGCGAAAAATATTTTGAATATGGTCAGCAACGAATTCACAGCCGAAGTCGAATAGGTGCTCGAATCAAACTCGGTTGCTACAAAAATTCAGCCGAATTAGAACCTGTGAATGAATTCCCAGAATAAAATTCGGTTGTGGATTTGGTTGTCAACCTGGCACCAAATATGAGTCAGTGGTTAATATGCCCACCCCAGCATGTGACATGAAATGTTATTTTCTTTTTATTAACCGGGAACATCAGAGAGCGTCATTTTTGAAAACAAAAATCCAATCAAAATTCAAAAAATCGGATTCAGGGAACTGAGCTAGCGTCATTTTTGGAAAAAAAAACCAGACTTTATTGATGAGTGATCATGATTTTATGAGGATAAAAAAATTGGGAACTGTGTAAGCGTCATTTTTGAAAAAAAACTCCAGCATGTGTACATGAAGCATGTGTAATTTACTTTGCTTACCTTATAGTTTTTCAAGTAGCGGCATAATCCACCTGCCAGACGCAAATTTGAATCATTCCACATGGTACTCAATAGGGAGATACCATTTTATCCAACTTTTTGTTTTTTACCGTTTTATCCACCTTCACATTTTGTCGTTTGAAAAGTTCGATAAAACGGTAAAATATGCGAAAATGCTTTTGTCGGATAAAACGGTAATTTGGAGGCCTTTTTTACCGTTTTATCCAACTTTCAATTAATCACATGTAATAACCTTCTAGTTTTAATATTTATAAGTTATATTCACTGGTTCTTATATCAATAATTTTTGAGATCCCTACTTTATCAGAAGGTTTGTTATAAAGTATGGAGGTGAACCAAATAAAGAGTCCCTAACCACTAATGCACCCTCACCCTTATTTCGCACTTACCCTAAGTGATTTTGGGATATCACCAACTGATTCAGTTAAATCACCATTTGATAAAATGATATCACCAAGTGAGGTTTTTTTTTACCATCGGATAAAAATCACGATCCGAGATTACCAAGGTCCCCTCTATCTAATTTAGGTTAGTGTGAGATAAGGGTTATGGACCAACTCACCTCACTTATGGTGCAATTTAGATTGGGGTGAAATAAGGGCTAGGGTGAAATAAGGGTTTATATTTGAAATAATAAGTCAACTTCCTAAGCAAACTCAGAGATAGTCATTTCTGACAATCAGACTTCAAAATCAAGTAAAACGATGAGATTTTTATTCCAACTTTTTAACAGTAAATTTTCTTTATATTCAAAATAGAGGGGTACTAGATCAGAGTGACTTTCCGTTTTTACTACATTTGATACTGACACTTCGTCTTGGGGTGCAGTCGAAAGCTGAATATTAAATCACCTGTTCAATTATATTAAAGTGTCACACTCTTATCTGGTCGAAACCAGACAAAAGGTCGAACGCTGATCTGGTACCCCCCATAGTAATAACTGAAAGTATTAAACCGACCAAGGGAATTTTCATAACGACTAACGTCGGAATACAATGGTTTAAAGACTCAAGATTCATTTAAATCCTATTTTTATATCCAGCATTTCTGTTTTTGTTCAGTGTCCAACCAACGCGAATAAATCCTGCATCTTTGATTCATTTCACTTTAAAAAATTATTTTTAGCATTTTAGTTTTTTGATTAAAAGGAGACTCAAAATGCTTTTACAAATTGGTACATGGCAAATATAACCCCTAGGCAAAACCACCATGGCGCATTGGCACTCGACCGAGATAATACCGAGAATTAGTAAAGTTCTCGAAAATTTTTTTGAGGTGTACGTATTACAAAGTGGGTCATTTTAGACCCAAAGAACCGAAAATCAGGGTGTCACGTGATCTGGTCACGTGATAATCATGTTTCAAAGTTTGAAGATTGATTATCCCAATCAGTATCACCCACGTGACTCCGGTCAGTCACGCACACTCGCGTTCGACTATTTCAGTATGACTCAAAGTTTGCAATTTTCTGTGTCAGATTCTCTCTAATAAAATTGCAGAAAAATAGGGTTTATACAAAAGGGTCTGTACTCTTTATCACAGCTTATTAATGCTTTATCACTACCGAGTTTCATCGAGTTAGAAAAACCTACAGACAAAAATCTGCTCAAAGTATAAATTTTTCTAAATATTCATTTTTTATAGGTTTAAAAAAATTTATAAAAATCGATGGAACCTGCTTTAAAGTATAAACGGTTTGTCACGAACCCTTTTTCGTATAAACCCTATTTTTACTGCAATAGTTTTTAAACGAATTTTATAATTTTGTGGAGAGCTTGACATGGAAATTCTTAATTTTACTAAACTTCCTATTTTATTAGAGACACAGAAAACTTCAAAATGTGAGTCATACTCGAATAGTCGAACACGAGTGTGCGTGACTGACTGGGGGAGGAAAGTGCCTCACTCGGAGTCACGTGGCTGATAATGATTGGGATAATCAATCTCACAGAAACCACTAAAAAAATAACCGTCTAAGTTAGAGATCGACGGGAATGTTCCCGACAGGCCTTCCCGATGGAGAAATGATGAATGCAAATCCACCGGAATGCCTGGAACGGATGGGTATCTGATAAATTATCGGGTTCAAACCAATTACCGGCATATCCATGGTTTTTCAAACATTATTCTCTATCGGAAAGGCCTGTACCATCTGCTTAGACTTACCCGTGAATATGAGGTAAGTCCCCCCTCCCCGTGAATATGAGGTAAGTCTATTTTAAACTGATTTGAATCCACTAATGATTGATTTATCGAAAAAAACGAGATTTTTATGGCATCTTGGTTTGAGCCACTATCAAAAACTTTTTTGTCAGAGTTCTACAGAAGAATCAGCGAACTTGCATCTAGACTCCGATACACGCTTATTCGAGACTCGAACACGAGAAAGTCTGTCAAAGGACCCCCCAGGGTAAGTCAGGATTTCTCGGTGGGACTGTTTCTCGGTGGGTCTGTTTTCTCGGTGGGACTGCTTTTTAGAAAGCATTTTTAATGCTTATTACGGTGCAACAAAAATTTTCCGAAAATTCGACTTTTTGACCTTTAGCGTTGGCGATTTTGTGATCGGGTTACCCACCCTGTACAGTGGAGCCGAAATCGATCCATTTTGCAATATTTGATGACATAAGGTTATAGAGCGTGATTTTCTGAGTAAAATAAGCATAATATTTTTTTCATAACTAGGGCGGTTTTCGCGAAAAAAACGTTTTTTACACCCTTTTAGTGAGTTTACTCAATTTTTCCTGGATGATAGAACTTTTCATGACGAAATCAAATATCATGTCAGATTTGTCATAAGTAGGGTATTTTTCGCGAAAAAAAACCCGTTTTTACACCCTTTTAGTGAGTTTACTAAATTTTTCCTGGATGAAAGAACTTTCCTTGGCAAATTCCAATATCATATCAGATTTGCCATAACTAGGTTGGTTTTCGCAAAAAATAGTTTTTACAACCATTTAGTGAGATAACTCATTTTTTGTTTGAAGATAGAACTTTTCATGACAAGTTCAAATATCATATCAGATTTGTCATATCTACGGTAATTTTATACCATAAAACGGGAACTTGATCCCATAAACGGTAACGTTATCCAACAAATGGGACCTTGATCCCATAAACGGCCACTTTATTTAATTCATCAAAACGGTAACTTTCTTCCATAAACGGTAACTTTGAAGATTGGAAAAGGTTACTTTATTCAACAAAACGGTCACTTCATTCTTTGAAATAATAAAATTCCTCAAAACGGTAATTTTATCTTATAAACGGTAACTTTATACTATTAAATAAACGGTAACTTTCTTTCATAACGGTAACTGTTTGTCAATAAACGGGAACTCACTACCAAAAACGACAACTTTCTCCCATCAACGGACACTTTCTACCTTAGAAACGGTAACTTTCAACCAAAACGGTAACTTTATCTTCGCCCCAACGAACACGAACACTGGTGTTTTTGTACCCCTCATTCTGGGTCACTCTAATGTGTACATGTTCTGGACCAAGTTGGTCACATCAATGTGTGCAAGCTATCGACTAAGTGGGTCACACCATTGTGCACAAGTTCTGGACCAAGTGGGTCACTCTAATTTGTGCTAGTTCCAGGTCGAGTGGGTCACTTTATATGTGCAAGTTCTAGTCCAGGTGGGTC
>SCLD01101667.1:0-10204 GCA_004367895.1 Oikopleura longicauda | reverse complement strand
CTGCATCCGGTGAATCATAAATAAGTTCCGGAAATACAAATTCACCGGAGTCAACTGAATCATCTGGAAAAGATGTTGATAGCAATGAACAAACAAACCAGTCGTTTGAGAGCTCGAATGGAAAAAAGGTTTAATATAAATTATCATACCGTATGATTCATACGACATCAAACTGAAAATAGTATGGCCCATACTGTATGGCTAATATAATGATCAATATAAATCATAGCCTATGAATCAAAGATTATGATTCTTAGGCTATGATCAATGTAACATATCTAACGGAATAAAATATCATATTATACTCACAAAAAGAAGAACTACCCTCCGAATAAGCAAATTGCTATATTATATAGTCTATATAATATAGAGGGCGCCAGAGAATATGATATTTTATTCCGTTATATATGATATAATAATTTATTCGTAAATCATGGTCCAACGTCCTAGCTGCAAAAAGATCACGTGAAAAACGTCGAAAGCAAGAGCTTCATCTAGAACAACGAGTAATGGAATTAAAAGAAGAAAATGATAATTTTATCCGGTAAATATTATATAAGAAAGAGGAGAGCGACTCTTCAAAAAAACAATATAGAGGGCGCAATTTCAATTAAGTGAATTGATGCGAGCTCAAATAATCCATCGTGAAGTTATTCGTGGAAGTTTACTGCGAAGTGAATTAGGACGCGGTGGACCTGTTGCTGCCGATCTGATTCCATCGCCTTCGATCCACGAAAGGCCAAGGTCACAAAAATTTTCGCCATATTTACAGCTGACATGCGGCCTATTGACTGTCCTCTAGTCTACTGGCCCTAGGCTTGCCTCTCCTATTATTCAAGCTAATAGATAGATATAGAACTCTTAACGAACTGAGGCACAGTCTTATGCGAATTTTTGAAACTGAAGATTCAAATAGGCAATATTACGTACGGCATATTCAAGCACTATGATAAGAAACCTTCAGGAAACTCCGAAATCGGACTTCCGCTCATTGTCCGCCTAAATTGTCCGAAAAGCGGATGAAAAGCCCAAGGAATATCTGACTGCTGGAAGTCATTCCGGCAAAAAGTCAAAGAGAATCATTGCCGTACATTTTGGAGGAAGACCTATTTGATCTTCATACCCCTCCCAAATTCATATTCTAACCCAAAAACATTTTCTAGCTAGTCACGTGTGTTTTTTGGGGATTTTTTTGACACCCGATTTAAGCGGGAATGACAACGGCGAATTGAATAATTCAAATTATCTCGCATGGAGTTGGTCCAATCCAAGCACAAGGAACATTATCAAATGAGCTTTTTAATAAATAACGGTTCCATAATATGGAATCCATATTTATATTCCGTGGAGATTAAGACATTCCTTCTGACACATCATTTTCGACGGACACACACATATTTGGTGAAATCGCGTGAGGACAGAAATCCTGGTGACATTTTGGTGACACATGGTGGCGACATTTGTAATAGCAGATAAGATATATTTCTGGAAGGCGCTCTTATTTAGATATTCTGTATTTGATGACGTTAAAGCGCATTTGGAGAGGCGATGACGCTATTTCATGCTGTATTTCAACAAAATCAAAGTTCATTACTCAGTGAAGAAAATTTCCATGGCATGCGCAGACGAATGGTTGATGAATTTAGCGCAAATTTTAGCTCAGCAAGGTAAATTTTTAGATTTTTTGTTTTCTTTGAAAATTATGACATTTTTATTTTGTAGCAGCCCACATTCTTCTACATCTTAATCCTGTACTTGGTTCCATGACTTGACTACTACCAAACCAACAAACAAACGAGAAGGAATATAATTAAGGCGAGTCGGAAATCGTGTTATCGATGAAGGCGCCCTTACCATCATATATTTTTATAAAGTATATGATGTCTATATTAATAGTTTATATTTTCCATCTAAATAACCAGTATTCCTTTATTAAGTCAATTTTTCTTTATAATATACGACTATAACAATTCAATCACCTTTTTGATTGGGTTCTTAACTTTACCGGAAGTACTTCCGGTGATCATTTTCGGTCACCACTTCCGGTTATATTTATACATCATTAGAACCAAGAAAGCCATGAACACTTTGTCCTTCAACACTACTACAACTTCATTTCTACATTCAGTCCATCTGTCAGGACTTTAATTTCTTTCTCATTATATGTATGTATTTAAGTTCTTATGTAGTTAATCCCCCACCAAAAGGTGGAGATCATCCCTTTTTGCCCCCTTGTTTGACCTGTTTTAAGTTTTGTCTTTTGTTTTCAATATTTCTGGATCAAAATGCTTATATTATTACCTTCACGAGGTTGGTTTTCATTTTAAACTCAATTTAAACTTCCCATGACTTGCACAAATGAAAACCATCAGTTAATAGAAATCAGCCCTGTTCTGATGACGTCATAATGACGGATAATTGACATCAACTTATATTCGCTGGGCGTTAGGGTAATTTATTTCATGCTTTCATATACAACTGCAATCATTGTTTTATCTCAGTAAAAGTATTGATCCCATGGCAATTTTGAGCATATTTTGTACATAAACGGAAGTTCACCGGAAGTTGAATTTATTAAAAATCAAATTGTTTCAGAAAATATTAGTTGCAAGAACCATCGTATGCAGGTTCGTTGAAACCTTCTGGTTGCCATGATGAATCCAAATCCCATCCAGATACCCATCCATTTTCTTTTTGGTCATTTTCAAGCCAGTTAATGATTGGTTGGAAATAATGAAGTAGAGAATCAGCATTCATTTTACCAGAACCAATCATTTCGGTTAGAGTATCTTGCCATGGTTGAGATTGACCTTTTTCAAGCAGTTGCATTAATTCTTCGCCAGCTTCCAAACTTCGATAAAAGTCACATTTATAGAGTTCAGATTCTGAATCAGTCGGATCAAATTGACCAGCTGATATACACATATGTTCATAGAATTGAAATTGAAGAATGAATGAAACAAAATATCGTATGTATGGCGTATTGTTTGGAATATGGAATTTTCCACATGCATCAAAGTGTCCATTATCATCACTTCGTTCACTTGGTGGCATCACACCCTAATAAATATTTTTAATTTAGAAAGTTGTATTTACGTTTTGAACCTGGTATTTTAATCTATATTCGTCCCACAGTCGTTGGTAATCATTTTCACCACGGAAAACAGCCCATCTGAATTTATCCATCAGATAACCAAATGGTAAAAAGGTTATTTTGTCCAATGCAATTGACATAAGATAGTTCAAATCTGCTTCTGGTGTTTCTGGGACGTTTTCAGCATCAAGAAGACCAACTTCGATGAGATGTTTTGGTGTTGATACGGCTTTGAGTGGTTCGAAAATGTATCTTTTTTTTCTCGTTTTGAAAATAATAAAATATCAATTTGAAAACCAGCCTAAAGCCAATGTGTCACCGATTGCTTCATGAAATCCAGGATTGGCACCTGATCGGAAAATAATCGGTTGATGGGCATATTGTTGATAATATTGAATATGACCCATCTCATGGTGGATGGTGACAAAGTCATCTTGATTTTTAACGGTACACTGTTTAATACGGTAATCACCCTTAATTTAGGTTGAATATTTTAACTTTATTTTTACCATCAAAAACGTAACCGTATATTTCGAAATGTCTTGACTAAAAACTTTAATATAATATTCAACTTTTTCCTGATCACCGTAGTCGAAGTTACCGTCTCCTGGTCCTTGCATGAAGTCCCATGCTGAAGCATGACAAACCATAGCATCCACGTCCTCACGCTTTTTGATAACCGATTTCTCCCAGAAAGTATCAGTCATTGGGGTCATACCAAGCGATTGAAAAAATTCATCTGCGAAGTCGAACATTTCTCTTTCTGAGAGCTTAAAGGATTGTTTGATTTAGATGACGCGTAAAATATGCGGCGTTTTATATGATATGTAATATGTTACCTTTTCAATTTCAGGAGTTGCATCTGGTCTGTCGCCTGCATTTGGATATGGTGCCGTGATATCATATAATGCTCCCCATGTTTGTGCCCACATATCTTAACACAAAATAGTTATGTTAATTTTCAATAACTGTCGGGGTAAAAACGGTGAGATAATTCTTACTTCCGAAAACGTGTGCTGGGATTGGATCACGGCCACGAGAAATGTATTCATCTCCATATCGTTCAGCAAGTTTATTTCGAACATATCCATGCATGAGATCATAGAAAGGTTTGATATCATTTAAAAGGCCTTCAACATCTGCTTCGAAGTCTGGATCTTCATACCAACTTCTCCATTCGGCTCCAGTATCTTCAAAACCATTTAATTGAGAAGCTTTATTTGAATATTCGACAAAGACATCATAGTCATCACGGCAGTTTTTTCCAACTTCGGTATTCCAAGCATCCCAGTAATATTTCTGAGTTTGCCATGCTGATGATGCATCATCTGCAATGGACTGTTCAACAAAAATAGCTATCGTTCTCATCAGCAACAAATGTTCCACTATATGTCTGAGACATACTTGCAAGTGATTGTAAATATGTGTCCAAATCTTCTTCACTCAAAATAGCTGATCCAAGGTTCGTGATCATATCAAGGGCTCTTAAAATATCATTTACGGACGCAACAGAACTCATACTTCTAGCAAAACCGACGATTCAGAGCGGAAACCGGGAAACGGAAAAGCAGAGTCGGTTGTATCAAAACGGGCCCTTTTAATCGTACCTATATTGTTTAACAGCAGTCCAAGCTTGTCGAGATTTTCGGTCACCACAGTCCTCGCAGTCACTTTCATCTAGCAAAGTACAGCCGTCTCCAGAGATATTGTCTCTGCATGCGTCAAGTGTTTCATCAAAGAAAGTCTTGGCACAGTTTCCAATAAGATTGGTCCAATCAGCTGTTTTCTTTCCTGCTTCAACCTCCAATTGTCCATTCCATTCGGTTAAATTGGTATTGTATGTCCAAGAAACTTCCGATTCCTCGTAATATTTCTCACCAGCTTCGTTATTCCATTGTTTAAGAAAATTGACGGGATCATTTGAATAAAGATAAGTACATGGATCATTACAGTACTTAGAAAAGATTCGGTTTTCTGTAAAATCAACGAAACGTAAAGTTGAAATAAAACATTTAAGGTGATTCATATAACGTAAACCCTAGATGAGCCGTTGATCAAATCCCTGCCTTAGCTCCATTTTCACTTTCGCATGGACATCCGTTAAAACATTCGCGGTAACATGGACAACTCTCTTCACAGACGACATATCCTCTATTACATTCAGCAGTACAAACTGTATCAGTTCCACATTCAACAGGCCTCGGCCACTAAATTCAAGCTTCTCGAGGTTTCAGTTCTAATAATTTCACTTACAGTTCATATCCTTGCATTGTTCATTTAATGTCCGGGTCGATAGTGCGGCGGAGCCACCACTTAATAAAATTATTTTTTTCATCGTTTCGACAAAATGAGATTCAAACTTCTCTTTTATTCCTTATATATGCCAAGACCAAGGATAAGGATAAATCAATTAAGGATGGGGCTGTCTATTTGGACTTGCGTTCAAGAATTATTAATTATAATTTATAATGCCTTACTTTAATATTTCAGTAGTACTGTCTTTATTGAAACCGACATCATTGACAATGATCGATCCGGTTGAATGTAAACCAAATGGTTTCGGGTGAGCATAGGCCGCTGCTACGACGGAAGTTAAAAGTTTCATTTTCTTTTCGAAAAAATGATACTAAAACTTTATAAATCCTGTTTTTATTGAGACTGACTTCCGGCAAGAACAATACATCTCAGGTATAACTCAGACGAGAGTGTATCCGAAGTTTGGATTCAGATCACGATATTTAATCATTAAATACAGGCTCAAACATAAAAAAAGTGTATTTCAACAACTCAAACACAATCAGATACAGTTGTGGTTTGAACTTGTTCTCCCTATTTTCTTGAATTGACAGAAAGTACCCCAATGCTTCCTAAATCCCGAATAACTCAACAGTTTAAAGATCCCACCCATTCAAAATTATAAATTTGAATTGCCTTGGCAAAGATCGTTAAGATTTGATGATTGACAAATATATTTTGCGGGCCGGTTCATGTCGAATTCAATGGCTATTAGAGATAACAAGGTCATCCAAAATGTCGAGTCTTTGATAAATATAATCTTTTTATTATACCAAGTGCTATTTATACTGAACCATATTTATTATAATACACTTCCTACAGATGTGTCTAGATTTTTAATAATCATCTCGTCTGATGAAGTCTATATCTCTATCTTCTCCATCTTCAGAGACTTCATCAGCAGCTATAGCTTCAAGTTCAAAATTTATTTCGTCATCTTCACCGTCCGTATCACCACCATCATCATCGATTTCGTCGTCATGAACGTCAGCATCACCAAAGTCTCCTTCATTGTCACTTTTGAAGTTCAAACTGGACTATTATTTATTGGTCAACTTGAGCTGACCGAAACTTGAATTCGATCATCAGAAACCTATTATAAATTATTCAATATGAACTTGTTCAGCCCAACATATCATCATCATCTGAATCCTCATCGTTTGATTCTGATCCTGAGCCTGAGTCACTTTCTTTACAGCAATCTTTGTCTTCATCTTCTATCTTGATCACTTAAAAATCAGTTCCCGTCTCTCTTTCTTTGAAAAAATCGCTTGCCGTTTTTTATTCCGAATTCGCTTTCCAGTTCTCACGGGAATATTCCCGGTCCTCGCGGAAACATTCCCGGAAGCGTTCCCGGAAGGGTTCCGTTACTGCCGAGTTCTGCCCTTCGGTTAACACTTTATCGAAATAGTAGTGTGACTGGTCAGACTTACCAAAACAACAAAGAGATAAATACTTTATACAGCAACAATCTTTTTTTAAGTTACTGATGCGGTCACTTTGAACGTCATCAATGTCGTTCGTTTCAGAAGAGTTGGCTTCAAGACTTATTAAGAATTTTCATGGACTGTGATGAGCTATCAGTGAGCCTATCACTCAAATCATAACCCCAACCCTTACCATTTAAGTCACCATTAATTAAAATATGGTCCTGTTATCCTTCACCTGGTACTTTGAAGTTCTTTTTCGGGAGTTCTGAGATGATATGACTTATTTTCAAAGATAAACGTTACCTCTGGTACCGATGTCGGGGACTTCCACATCGATCTTTACTCTCAGTTTTGAAATATTTAAAACATTTATAAAAACATTTAACTTATGATTCATGACTTGTGAATTATCATTTGGATGCAAATTTCAACAAAAACTAATAAACAACATGAAAATGGGCCTTTTTTGAGCCGAGTACCTAAAATACCTTCGCATGTTCGTTTTTTGGTTCAAAGATCTCGAAATAAAGATTTTTTGATTGCAATGTTACTGTTGAATCTTAATAATTTAAAAATTTATCTCAGAACAATGAGATTACTTGATCAGTCACTCGTTTGATTGCCGTAGTTTTTCAGTCCAAGAATCATGAAAGAATTCGACTTTTTCGGCAATCGGTTTATCCAAAGGTTTTTACCGTAAAAAGAAGGTGGGAAAAAGCATTCACTGTGGTTTCACCTATATTTGGATGGATGAAAGCCGCATATTATATGTGACATATCATATGCCGCATATGGCAGTGTACAGTATTTTGAATATCTTCTTATGTCAGTTCTGGTTAATGCTGGATTTCTGTCTAAATTGGATTTACCAAAAGTTTTTCTGGTTGAAGGTTTGAAGAACGAGTCTGCTCTTTTTGCATCTACTGAACAAGGTTACTGATGAACTCTACTGAGCAATTTTGAGTGTGGTTATTGGGTTGACATCTTAATTTGTGGTTGATGAATTATTTTTTGGTTATAGTTTCAGTCAGATCACGTGATTGTACCAATTATAGCGCTATAGAGCTTTTCAATTTGTTTCCATCCGTCGTGGTCGTCTCACATCATCCCCTTTGGACCTTTTTTCTCAAGACTGAATTTATCAAAGAGGAATATCATAAGAGAGATATGATTGTGTAAATTATAAAACGAAGAAAAAGTTAATTATCAGAATAAACTTAAAAACGAAAATACCCAGATGAAAAAATGAATTGGTTCTTGGCGGCAGCAGGAGTTATTTTTATTTCAATTAGTGCAGTACCATCACAAGGAATGGTTTATATTTCCACAAAATTTGGTTTTTCTGACCTTGGACGAGTTCATTATTAGGCACAGATAGAATTCATTGTAACGTACTGGACGTAAAAACGCGAACGTAGATTGAGTTGGAACGTTGCGACTCATTCAAAATTGCATTTAGTTTGATCGATCCGTCTAACTTAATTTTATTCTGCTCCCAAAGACAAAGTCGACTCTCGATTAGGCTGAATGATGACATTAAAAAGGTGAAAAGATAAATGATTCATTCACACTCTAGTATTAATCCGAGTATTAACCTTTTGGTACAGTTTCAATTCTGTCCGGAAGTAAAAACCATAATAAAAGTTGAAAAATCTGCGTGCAATACTGGTAACTGTTGTCAAGCTTGTAGTTCTGGATCAACACGAGATATTTTAACTGCGGCAGAAACCGAAGAAGACATCAAAAAACAAATTGGAATTGTGTTTGATAAATTATTAGAGCAGGTTAGACTGTCGCATCAAATTATAGTCATCCGTGCGCGTACGTTAGTCGGACTTAACTTTTAAAATGACAAATTCACACTAAGCAGACAAGTAACTTGACCGTGAATCAACTCAATCTGGATTGATTATCCGGAATATTTGCCCCTTGGTTTAACTTACTGAACCTCATATTAAACTAAGCTTATTATTGGGTTTATAAATCAAGCATCCCATACACCACTAAATCAAATCTCCTTAAATTTTGGTCTTAGACACGATATATGCCAAAGAAGCCCCTTAAGACATATTAAACTAACTTCAGCGCTTATTAACGCTTCCAAATCTTACATAATCATAAAGTTCAATAGCCGATTAACCGAGCGAACTTATATGGGCCATATAATATGAACAAAAATTCTGGGTTGATTAGTGTCCATATTGATATGTCAAACCGTCTTACTCAGACGTCTTAAAACCATCCAAAACCGCACATTTTTCAATTAAGTCGGACAGTGGCGGCGAGTTCTAATAAAATATGACTGATTCGAAGATGTGGAGTTAACAAAAACTAAACAGAGGATTACAATTATTGTAAGATCGATCTTACTCTACTTGAACCCTATTTCTGGCAGAGTCAATTCAAACTTATTTGACCTCAAGGGAAATAATTTCAAATATTATATTATTGCAAATATAAATCATCATGTGTGTTAAGTTTAATGTATTTTTTTCAAATGGGCACTATGATTAATGCATAATATTATAAGCTCGGACTTTTGTCAGTATTTGCAGAATACTAGATTAGAAAAAACTCGACGATTCCAGTATCATTAAACCGTTTGATGGATGTGTGGTTGACTTTCACAAAAAAACCGAAATGATATAGTCTATATTATTAGATTAAGCGGATGGAGATGAACTTCAATCTACTCGTTCAACATATGCTCTATAAATTAGAATTGTTGATTTCAATGTCAGTTTAAAGCCTGTCAATGTCACAAACACTGTCACATAAATATCGTTACACTCAGAGTGTCGTCTGACATGCAAATGGACCCAAATCACCACCTGTCAGGATGATTTAAAATTATTCTGGTAATAAGTAAAACATGAAAAAAGAGGTCTAACAGTAGCTCAGATATAATCAAATATTAAAAAGTTCGATCAATGTTTCTCTGAAAGATTAATTTGGCTTGTACTTTCAACGGTATTAAGTAATACTTCGTTTGAAAATATAACTTAAATATTAACAATTGCGTCTTCTTTTAGGCATTTTTGTGCCAATTTTTGTGCCATTTTTTTGTGGAAATTTGTATTTAACCAAAACTTGCGCCTTCGAATTTCAGGGCGATTCCCCTGTGGCATTTTAGTGCCAGCAAGTCTTCAATTGAAGATTTGTGCAACAAAAAAAAACTAAACACATAAACGACTCAAAAAGGCTTAAAAAACATTTTTAGGAAAACAGCGATCCAGACAAACCTGCCGAGTTGAAACAATCAACAGAAAAATTATTCAATCAGCTGACAATAAGTGCTTATGGCGTGCTTTATTCATTTCGCACTTTTACATTTTCACCAAATGAAACTATCAATGAAATCAAAGCTGATAATTTTACAAGTTTT
>SCLD01101656.1:0-10205 GCA_004367895.1 Oikopleura longicauda | reverse complement strand
AGCAATATTGGTGCTATGTTATGTTGTTTGTTGGATGCCATTTCATATTTATATGCTATTAAATAGCTTTGGCTTCGATGTCAGTAAGTTTCTGCTCCGAGTCCTCATAACTAGGGTGAAATCCATGGAAAAATCTACCGAAAATTCCCGAAAACTTTCGACCAAAACTCAAACCAAACTTTTGACCATAACTATGACCAAACCTGACTAGGGTGAAATCCGAGAAATTTCAAAACTTTCATTTTTAAGCCTAAATTGTCATTTTTGATGGAAATCACAAAAATGATAAGTAGGGTGAATTCATGGATTTTTACGAAAGCAACCTATTTATGATTTTCGCAATTTTCCTGAAAATGGCCATTCCGATCATGACTATTTTCGTGACAATTTCGAAAAAAAATCTTATACAGGGTGAATTCGTAAAAATCCCAGGAGTCACCCTAGTTATCATCTTTGTTATTTTTCATCAAAAATGACAATTTAGTCATGAAAATGAAAGTTTTGAAATTTCTCGGAATTCACCCTAACTATAAGTCCGCGGAACTCTGTAAAAGACTCATGCATGGCGATTTACGAGAAAAGTTCGAACGCGAAGTTATAAATATGCCAGCAGGTGAAGAGCGAGATTTGCAAATGGGCTTAATGAATA
This sequence comes from Oikopleura longicauda, assembly GCA_004367895.1. Classification (NCBI taxonomy): domain Eukaryota; kingdom Metazoa; phylum Chordata; class Appendicularia; order Copelata; family Oikopleuridae; genus Oikopleura; species Oikopleura longicauda. The sequence continues at coordinate 9,556 of SCLD01101656.1, read as the reverse complement.
TTCTCTGTGGTAATGTTGAAATGCAATGTGCCTATGCCGCCTTTAATCTCTGGGAAACTGTAAAAGACGGACGAAATATATTTGATGAATTAGGTAAATCAAATTTTACGACTCCTGTGAATCATAAATTTTGAACAAATATTTCAAGTAGGGATCAGAGATCAGCGGACACGCGTAACCGCGGACTGTCCGCCTCGTGTCCGTGTCCGCGATTTTTCAAAACGTTCAATCGGTGTCCGCGTCCGCGGTTACAAAATTTTCGGTGTCCGTGTCCGCGGTCAGAAAATTTTCGATGTCCGTGTCCGTGTCCACCGATCTCTGGTAAGGATGGCCGTGCCGAAGGCACTGCATGTATAGGCGCCCTAAATTAGGAAATAAATGACCTATGATATTATAGAACATATATAGAAATCTAAAAACAAATATTTTAAAATCCGGATCGATCCGGCGCGATCTGTTTTCAACCCTTTTAAAATGACTACTCCGTCAAAAATTCGTTATTTGGTGCCACTCGGGGACAAAATGAATTCCAAATGGCCAAAAAAATCGCATTTTTTAAAAAATATTTTTGACTACTAGGTGGCGGAAAACCACTTGTATAATTTCGATGGTCTTAGGTTCTTAGTCGGCCCAAGTAGGAAACAAAAGGTTTTAATCGTATTGAGGGCACCTTTCCGTGCCCCTAAATATTTGACTCAAACAACAGAAATCTAAATTATTTATTCAGCCGAGGCAATGGAGACTGAAGAAAAACGAATATGCCTTGAAAAATGTGATGGACAGATGTGGAACGATGGTTATGAAGATTTTGTTGACCCATGCAATCATTTTGCATCATGTTCAATCATTCATTCACTTTCTGTTGTGATTATTTTAATCATTTCACTCGTTCGATGAGAAATAAAAAGGAGCCCATTTCAGAAATGTCTTATTTATGATGATGATTATATTTATATAATATTGTGTCTTTAGTTTAATAGGTAGCCACGCTGTGTTCACTTTGGTCAGCTTTGGTCAGCACGCGCAAAAATCGTGGCGCAGATCTGATCAATTAATTCTTTTTGGACAGAGACGTAGACACAGACAGCAAAAAAATTTCAAAATCTGTACCCAAGGAGTACCACATACGATTCGCCCTTTTCGTACTCTGGGATATAAAAAATGACCGTACCTCGTTTTTCATCAATTCACCTCCCGCTTAATTCAACACCAAAAATCACCTCAACCAAAGGTGTAGCTCGATGTAAACTAGACACAAGATTCAGTCTCCACCTTTATATCAAAGTTAATCTAACCTAAACATGCATAAACCTTTATTCGGAATTAAGTCCGATAAAAAATTTTTTATTTTTTATTAGAAGGTTAATTTCAACCATTTTATTTATTGTAAAGTGAGGTGCTTTTTCCCGATGGTCATTTGGCCCGAATTCAGCATGGGGAAGTCTAGAGACGGCCACTACCGGGAAGCCACACCCCACTTTAAGGTTTTTCAAAATATCGGAAAGATTTTGGTACATATCAAATGATTAATCTCCATCTCCAAACGTAAGCCGTCCTTTTTCAAAGCCAGTTTTCATTCCACACTATTCGAAAAGATTTATTTGGTGCCCTGATCTGGGGGACGTTAAATAGTAATTTCAGCTTGATCAGGTATGAATGTTTTTTTTAATTTCTGGTTTGCTATTTGCACGTGTTCTTGTCTTAATTCTAGCTATCACTGCAATAACTACAAAAACTGAACTTGAAGTAAAAAAAATATAATTAAACATTTCAGTTTCCATTTCATTTGGATCCCGAGAACACATATGCAACATTTACCATTAATTGGAGGTAGGGTGTCCACCATTTCCGACCAAAAATTTTTTTGTTCGACTAATGAGTCGGTTAATCTCATCTGTTAGAGCTTGATCTCCTGATTCCGAATTGGTGTATAAAAATTGTATTTCAGATCGCTCTCTAGTTGCCGCTAGGTTGCCGGAAGTGTCAAAATGAGCAAAAAAATTTTTATTGCCAATTGCTATAAAAGACGCTCTTTGTAAACCTTAAAAATATGGCCAAAAAACGCTCACGTGGACATTCTAGGTCGGACACGCGCGAGTCCGAAGTCATGTCTTTGTCCATGTCCGTGTCCACCATTCTCGGATTCTGGCGGAGGTATGTCCCCACCGTCCGAATGTGGGTGCCAAATTGGCCGCGTAGAAAGCTCTGACCAAAAACTGATCCCGGTCGATTTGGTGGACACCCTAATTGGAGGTCGATAATTTTTTAATTTCTTATAACCATTGAAAGAAACAGAATCTTTGAATCTCTGCCACTCCATGAGGTTGCTCCACCATTTCTTTGTAGTTTTGCTCCAAAAATGTGTACTGTTAAATCGTTTATAATCGGTATAAATTCTGATTGGCTGTTCAAAATGATCAATTTTAATTCCCGACATAATTTCTCGTAAATCATCGATTGAATTGGGGATAAGCAATGACGAACTTCCACATTTCTCTTCCATGTTTTTATCGAAAGTCTGAATAAAAGTCTGGATAAAAATTGCAGCAGAATACGATAATATATTCCGTGAGATACATTACATATCTAGGTTGAATTCCGGGATAAGGAATCGAAGTAACTTTTTTTGCGTGCGCGATTTTTTTATTTCAAAAAATTGGAAATGAAGTGAATCATGCTGATTCTGGGGATATTTAATTTTTTGTTCAATTTCCTGGGAATTCGATTTTTGAATTTTCTACGAATGTTTGAAAATTGCGTGGGTAGTGCTTATTTGCGTGGTCGTTTTCGGGTAAAAAATGACGAAAATGTTGAGCATCATAATTCCAACAAGCTGGTTTTATCAAAGCTACAAGTTTCTTTGATTTAAGCTCAACCCACGCAATTTCAACCCCCGTTATTTTAAATTCTTGGTCGGGTTTTCATTCAAAACCATATTTCCTCTGTGACGTCATTGATATAAGTGAAATTTTCTTGCGCATCTTTTGATACATATGAAAATTTTGTCGGAGGACCTAATCCACCTACCCAAACACCCACACAAATGCTTCAAAATGGGTTTTCGTTTTTCAGTTCCCAGGAAATAGGTTTGAGTTTGATATCATGAGAAATGAATTTTGAATCTCTACAAACTTAGTTATTCAGATTCGAGCTCCATTCAATGAGTTCAAAAATCCCATAATTCCTGGAATTCAACCTATATATAACATATCATATGTAAAATAAATTTCAAACTTACGTCAGCTGGTATTAAATTGATTTCTGTATTTTCTTGACAGATGAGATAGCTTTTTCTTCCAATAAAAAAGTCTGGATTATTTGATGAATATATTGAGATTCCAAATGGTAACGTCTTACACCAAGTCTTCAGAATGAAGTCTTCTGAATGACCATGACACAATCCTTCGGAATCATTATTTTTAAAAAACATTAATCGGTCATCTTTCATCTTGGTTTTACTCGGCGAATCAACTTATAAGCTTTTCTCTTATTGGCAAGGTTTTAGGGTTTGACCCGGCGTGTTGGAGAAAAAAATTTCCAAATTTTGATTTCGCATAAATTATGACGTCACAATTATAGGACCTAAGTGGGTCACACCATGTTGCATGGATGGGTCCCACCACCCAATATGACGTCAGCCAATGACGTAACTTAACTAAGATATGTGCATCCAAAGTTAACTGCACCGAAAATCGTTTTCGGGAAAATTTTACCGCATTTTTTTATTTGAGTGGAAAAATATGAAATAAAACCGTCTGGGTCTAACCTCTTTTCCTGAAAACACGCTGGGTCAAACCCCGGAAATCGCTTTTTTGAAAAGTGTCCGGAAATATTTTCCTGAAAACACCGTCAAACCCCGGAATTCAGGAACTATTTTCCCGGATTTGCCAATACATTGGGTTAATGTAACGTGATTTTTCACGGGTATAAAGTCGAAACGTGTTTTTCAACATTTGCTTTGAACCGATTCCTAGGATGGGATATTTATAATCAGCGGAACTTGTCCAATCTTGCTCTTGAATACAACAGCATGTTGTTGAACTTTCCGAGGATTGTGTTGCATTATTATAAAAATGTATTTAGTTCAGAATTATGCATTTTGAAATAATGAATTTTGAATAATTTTTATCGACTATCACATAATATCACATAAACAGTTATTTCAATCCCGTGAAAAAGTTCTGGATGCGGTTCAATCCTGTTTAGATAAATTCAAAAATCACCGAGTGATTTTAACTTCGAATGGATTTGACTCAACGGGACTTAGGTTAAGACTTTGAAACCACTGAAATCCTAGGGTACGAAATACCTAATAATTAGGTAAAAGTGATTTTATGGGAACTTCACTCCACCAATTGAAGTACCGATAGTTTAAAACCTAACCTCTTTTAGATTACTTGAAAATGGCAAGACTAAAGGGTAGTCCAACGTCAAAAGAATTTTTTTTTGCGGCGAATTCTCGAAAAATATCTGAACAAAAACAAAGCTAAATTGTTTCAGGAATTCATAATTTTCAAACTTAATGCATTTGAAAGAAGGCATGAACTCTGATGAGCAAATTATTCTTTTTTTCAATTTATGAATAGGGTTGATCTCGAGAAGAGCGAAGTTTGTAACGATATTCAATCCAGAAAAAAAAAATCAACTATAATTGGCGAATTTGAACTTATGAACCTCGAAGACTCACCTGGTCCCTCAAGACTATATAAAATCGAAAGTCCTGACAACAATAAATTCAATCAAAGTTTCAAGTTCGTCAAGATAAATAAAAAAATTTCATCTCTAAACACTATTTTTAAGTGAACTTGATGTTTCAATTGGTGATGAAGGTGGCGAAGATGAAGGTGACGAAGATGAAGGTGACGAAGCTGAACATGGCGAACCTATTGAACAAATTGCAGATACAAATAAAATGTGAGTAAAAATTGGATCGGAAAAAATGAATCGGCAAAAATGCATCAGAAAAAATGCATCAGAAAAAAAGCATCAGAAATAATTCATCAGAAAAAATGCATCCGATAAATGCAGTAAAAAACTCCATTATTTTTTTCACGTGACGTTTTATCCTAGAAACAAGATGCAGAATAGCCAAATGGAGAATTCCAGTGAAAGAATCGGAAAAATTGAAACAATGAACTTTGCTCCCGAAAATTCAACGACGAAAATTCAATTTTGAAGGAAAGTTTTGTGTCGGTGTTCCCGATTTTTCAAAAAATCCATGTCTAGGTCCGCGTCCGTGTCCGCGATTTCAAAAATTTCAATGTCCGTGTCCGTCGAACTCTGGCTGGTACCCTTAAAATCTTTCACATCGCAAATTGGCTGAAAGCGAATCGGCTATAAAAGATGCCTGTGGAGATAAGAGGCGTTTTGAAGCCATGAAAACCCTGCCCAAAAAAGCTGCAAGAAAACGTGCATCATCCCCACCTAGAAACGATACCGAAGATGAAGAAGATTATGACAACGAAGCCGATGGAGACGAAAAAGAAATTCTGGTGCCACACAAAAAAGCAAAAATTTAACTTCCAAAACGAACCACAAGATCAAAATCAAAACAGAATAAAAAATTTTAAATTCAAGTTGATGAATATATGTCACTATTTCTATCACTATTAAGATTTCTTTAAATGCATCGACTTTGAACTTGATGACTGAATTTTCGATGCCTGATTTTTTACCAAAAAGGTTCAACGAGGTCACAGTTAGTATCATAATGTAAGTCACTATCAGGGCTACATGTTTAGCCATATATATCATTTCAAGACAATTTTAACCACAAGGTGGCGGCAAAAATAATTTTTGATAAGATTTTCAGAATCTCCGGGTCGACCTGTACATGGGCATCTTTTTGCATGAATCCAAGTTCAATTTGATGCCCAAATCGATGACTCATTTTTGAAAAATTTCGACCATTCAGATTCTTCGTAAAAATAAAATTTAGGCAAATTTGAAGATATCACTTTGACTGGTGATTTCTCAGAACCGGGTGACCGATGATGTGTGATTTTAGTGTTTTAAGATTCTTTAGAACATCAAGTTTCCGGTTTAATCGTAGCGTTTAGACTCTTCATCCTTCCGTTATCAGCTTTTTAAGATTTTGAAAAAATGGTTTTTTTTCCCTGTATTCTTAACCCTTACTTTCACTCTCTCTTAATTTGATATGCCACCAACATTGAGCCTTTTAACTTTAAGGCGCCATTACCCCTGACCTTCGAATAAAAATGGCAAATGCCCTCCTAAGCTGTTGCATTCAGTTTCACAGGAGCTCAAATAAGTTCCAAGCGACAATATTTTTATTTGAAAATTTATCAATAACGAAATCATAATTTGAGATTGAAAAGCTTTAGGTATTATATTTTATAATGTATTTAATTTAACAATGTTTTATAGGAGGCTTCAGTGACTTTAGCGCCAATTTTAACACGATAAATCATGTCTGGAGAATTTACTTAAATGATCGTACTGGTTCAAAATATTTCCACGACTCACTGATCAACAAAATCGTTCACAGTTGCGTTTTTTGCCAGATAACTGACATATAGCAAATCAGTTCAGCGCCGGTCGGTTGAACCAAGCTCAAAATCTTATCAGAATACTCTTAACGGTCACCCTACCGCTTGGCCATATTCTGGCCAAAGAGCTTAAAAATCGAATTTCAAGGCATAAAACATTCTTGGATGTCTGGAATCCATTCGAAGACTCCCCTTAAAATTTTGAGGCGAAACTTTTGGTGCCTTTCGATTGGACCGGAAGTGACCGGAAATTTTTCATAGTAAAAAGTTTACGGAAGCTTTACTAAGACTGTTTCTAGTCACGTGATTTGGTACAAATTTTCCGATAAGAGCCTTATCGTTTTCTCCTTTATCTGAGAGTGAAATTCAGACGTCTATAGGTCCGTCAAACAAATCCCAAAAAGTCCGTTTACTGATCTTGGCCATAAAATGGCCAAGCGGTAGGGTCGGGGTTGGGACGTAGCCTAGCGTCACGTAGGGTAGTGTGGTAGGGTGACTGTTAATCCGAAATTGAAAAAAAGACGAGGTTTTGCAAAAAAAAACTTTCTCGTGTAATTTTATTTTGATAATATGATAGCGCATACAAGTTGCGAAGTTGGAACATCCGGACGTGTTCCTCCTGACCAAATTCCATTCTGTTTTATACTTTTTTTGACTTGAATTTCATGAAATTTTCATCAATTCAGCTCCCGCTTAATTCAACACCGAAATCACCTCAACGGTTGAGGCTCAACCACCTCAACCAAAGGTGCAGCTCGATGTAAACTAGACACAAGATTTAGTCTCCACCTTTATATCGAAGTTAATCTAACCTAAACTTGCATAAACCTTTATACGGAATTAAATCCGATAAAGAATTTTTATTCCTCGTTAGAAAGTTAATTTCAACCGTTTTTTTATTGTAACGTTTTTCAAAATCCATCCCTTGGTATAAATGATACAGTACAGGTCAATCGATATCTTCAAACGTAACCCCCTCTTTGTCCAAAGCCAGTTTTCATTTCACATTATTCTATCTTTAGCAGGATTTCGATCAATGATCCAAAATACGAGAAAATTTGGTTTGGACAGAGGGAGTTACGTTTTAAGATAGAGATTGACATGTATAATACGCAGACTTCCACGCAAAAGCCAAATATTCTGGAGAAATAAACAAAAGGCAAATAAGTTAGTCGTGTTAGTCGAGTTAGTTGGCAGTTCACCCATTTGTTGTAGGTTATTTAAATTTGTTAGTTACAGAAATGGGCAAACACGGACACTGATAGTCCGAGGACAGTCCGTCCATGAAGCCCTGGTTAGTTTTTCTTTGTTAGTCATCGGTTAGTAGTTTGTTAGTTTTGTTAGTATTGTTAGTAATTTCATCCTTGAAGACTTCTTCAGCAGGTCTTCAAGACCTGAAGATTTCGTCAATTTTGAAGCTTGAAGAAATCTTCAGGAGCTCTTTGAAGAGCTTCACACCTTCATCAAAAAGCTTTTTTCTTCTTGTGAGTTCTTCGTCTGATTATTTTTTTTATTAATTTTGCAACTTTTCGACCAATACGTTTCGTTTTAAAATGAATTCCTTTCTTTTTTGGTGTCACTGAATCTCCATCACAACCTTGCCTCGTAGGCGTCGTCTAAAAAAATATTTATTACGCCATGGCGCCACCTTATGTTAGGGTGAATTCTGATAAATTTCAAAAATTTCATTTTTAAGCCTAAATTGTCATTTTAGATGATTATTTTGGTGCGAATACCATGGTCGTAGGTTAATCTACGTAGGCGTAACAGCAGAAAGGTTCGACTTAACAGGTCAATCTCTATCTTCAAACGTAACTCCCTCTCTGCTCAAACCAAGTTTTCTCGTATTTTATATCGTTTATCGAGATCTTACCAAAGACACAATGATAAAACCGATTCTGTTCTAAAAGACGGACTTTGAATCCATACGAAAAAAAAATGATCCGAGGGGAGTTAAAATTGGCTTCAAACAAGGAGAGGTTACGTTTATAGATAGAGATTGACCTATACTCTTACAAACATTGTTGTGCGCCGCCTGGGACCTTGGCCCTAGGTACCAAATTTTTGACTGGCTTGCTAGAAAGAGAATTATTTATTGATTATTTTGTGCGCCTATCACGGTCGTAGGTTAATTTACGTAGGCGTGAGAGGAGACAAGTTCGACTTCAGTACGGTTTAATCTAGGCGAAAAAATACCGTTTCACCCAGGCCCCCTATAGAAGTGGTCCAGAATTACCGAAGTTCAAAAAGCTTTAGATCTTATCTTAACTTACGCCGCGTAACCACCGCGCCACATCCCAATCCGGTAGTCTAATGTCAAATTATGTTTTTAGATCGGAAATCTTACCTGCGCGCTATAATAATAAGATTTGATATATTTTTGAAATGCTTGAGCAATTGCATTGGCACGATGATTGAAATCATTATCAAGTTTATCAATTTTTTCGAATATATTATCATAGTTTTTCACTTTGCCTTTATTTGGCTCACCGACATATGGTTTCTTTAAAAGTTCGCTTAAAAATTCTCACTTTAAAATCGTTCAATTTCAGCATAAAACCCCTATTGGCAAATCGTGGGAAACTTTTCCAATTTCAGCATTAAACCCCTATTGGCAAGTTGTGGAACATTTTTCGAATTTCAGCATTAAACCCCTATTGACAAATCGTGAAAAAATTTTCCACATTTCCAGGGTTCGACCCAGCCTTTTTTCTGGAAAAATTTTCCGCACACTTTTCAAAAATATGGGTTTTGTGGAAAATTTGTCAGCATTAAGCCCTTATTGAATTATTGTGGAAAATTTGTCCACATTTCCAGGGTTCGACTCAGCCTTTTTTCCGGAAAAATTTTCCACGCACTTTTCAAAAATATGATTTCTGAGGCTTTGTGGAAAATTTTTCCACTCAAAAATCATAAGCTAGTGCCAAGTAACTATTATTTTTGAAAAATTTTGGAGTATGACCCGGATGGGTTTGTGAAGAATTTTTCCAGTCAAAAATTAAGGCTAAACAATTTTTTATATTTGACGTTAAAAAGAGCCCCAAAAA
>SCLD01101645.1:0-10210 GCA_004367895.1 Oikopleura longicauda | reverse complement strand
TGACGTAACTGTTCATAACGTAACAACTACTTTTGTGATTGGCTGATAAAAAGTATTCGGTAGTTTTGAATTTGGTTGTGATAAGCAAAAGTTAAAAAAAGAACAAAGTGGGGTGCGTCTTCCCAATGGTCAATCGGCACGAGTCCCGCGTGGGGCAGAAAAGAGACGATGACCATCGTGAAGGCACACTCTACTTTACAATCTCTTCCATGGAATCGATCTCATTTTAATTCTCAGTTTTTTAATTCAATTTGGAAAAAACTCAATTATTGTATTCTGAATATTTAACCCCTAAACAGTTTCGATAGAGAAACTCGAAAACTTTGAAACTTATGTGTATAGAAAATCGGCGAAATAATTTGATAGATTATTACTATCGTCGCCAGGCTTCGGATTCTTTAATTTTTAAACTTTAATGAGGATTTTACATATTTATTTTTATTTATCTTCACTTATCGTCAAGACGTGCTGGGTGCCTACTTCAATCTCTTAAAATCACTGTATCTTTAGTCTGTAATAAAGGTTCATCCAAATTAAAAAAAAAAGTAACCCTTCTTAATAAAAACTGATTTACTAACTTGATCTTGCTCTTCCTTGAATTGACGATTTTGGGATATGTTAAAATTAAGGACTTACTCATGAATAATGAGTCATGCAAAAACCAAAGCAAAAACTCACACACTAGTTAAATTTTCAAAAAGACTATTCGAAGAAGGAAAATACTGCTATTTGATTGGCTGGGGAGGAAACAAATGAGCGAGTATTTTTGAGCGCCAGAGAGCAATTTCAAAATTCAAAGATATTCGAATACTGATTTCAAAAAATGGGAATCAGTTCGATTCAGAATATCGGAAATTCGGAACCTAAATATAAAACTTTCCACGAGAAAACACGTTTGATTGGCTAATGAGAAACCACTAGGAGTCGCATAACTATAATTTTCTAAGCTCTATAAATCCTATAACGCCACCTGGAATTGTAAAAATGAAATTAAATTCTCGGTAAGAGGCTGCTGATTTATAGGTTGTTGAAATAAAGATGATTCATTTATTATGAATCATTCTATTCCAATCTGCTCAAAATATGAATCCTATAGATCATTTTCCATGTCATGTGACACATCATTGTCCATGTCATGTGACACATGTTACTATAAGCGTCAGAATGAGAATGAAATCTTGAGCTCAAGCTTTAGGGAAATAAAACATTTAGAATGAAGTGTACCAGGTAATACGAATTTGTCAACTGTCCTTCATTCCCATTATTATTAACCAGCTGAACCTAGATTAGTGTCTTAGGGTGTGTTCACACACTTTAGAGTGCACACCGGCGTGCGTCCGGTATGTGCACATCGTGTAGATGTCGTAAACTCACATAAAACTCAATAAGTCTAAAGTGGCGCTAAATAGCAACTAGAGAGCGCTAGAGAGCATCTTTCTTTAGGCCTATTTTGATCATGTAAGCTCAAGACGATTTTCATTTTTGACCTTTTTTGACCTGTTCAGTAATAAAGAAGGTTTTTCAAAGATGAAAATCTTACTTCCACATTTGTGCCAATGTTGAAGAGCTCAAACAGCATGTTTTTAGTGGTGGAATCCACGAAAAATCAAAAAGAATGACTCATGTGCCATGACTCATAATCATGATCGTCATTCATACAAACCTTAGCGAAGTCGACCAGTGTATTTGCCTGGTCGTTCAGCTTTCGTTGCTCCATTTTGTAGCTACGAAGCCTTAACAGTCACGTTATCTCCGAGTCGGAATCTATTGATGAACTAACTGATAAATAGCTTGAAGAAATTTTCGTTGATGTTTCCTAACACGCGTTGTATCCACTTTGTCTGTTAATTTTGTATTCTTATAAATAAGCCACGTTTCACGAAGCACATTTGCTGCAGCATTTTTCACCTAAAATGATCATTTGAAACCGTACGTGAAATTGCGTGGGTTGAGCTCAAATCAAAGAAACTTATAGGTTTGATTAGCCCAGCTTGTTGGAATTATGATGCTAAACATTTTCGTGAATTTTGACCCGAAAACACCCACGCAAATATACACTACACACATTTTCAAAAATTCGTAGAAAATTCCAAAATCGAATTCCCAGGAAATTGAACAAAAAATTGAATATCTCCAGAATCAGCTTGATTCACTGAATCATCTCCAATTTTTTGAAATAAAAAAATTGCGCACACAAAAAAGTTATTTCGATTCCGTATCCCGGAATTCAACCTATGTATTGGCAAATTTCCGGACATAAGTTATGTCAAATAACTCAGCCCTCGATTGATGGAAAAATCATCCATATACAAAATTGGTTTGGATTACTTTGCCAAAAATAAGATGAGTTACTAAGAAATCGGGCCAAGTCATCGCCCCAAAAACTGAAATTTCGAAAATAAATTTCAAAAAAATTGTTTTCGAGTCCCAAGAGTAATCAAACTTTGAATAAGGATTTATTTGAACCTCTTTGGAACCCTTTTTGAACTTTTAACCAACCCTTTTTGTTAGTTGAGTGTCCATCATGAAATTATGAACATGTTTCTCGGCTTTTGTTAATTCAAGTTTGCGTGCTACCACAGCCACAACGAGTGCGGTGCATCCAGCTCCCTAAAATAAATTTATAGAGAACAATATCAGAGATCAGATTAAGGTATTTACCATGATTCCCACAAGCAGACAGACGCCTTTTCCGCAATATGTATTCGGAACCATGTCACCATAACCAATTGAAAGAAAGGTTATTGAAATTAGCCACATGGCCGACAGAAAATTCGAAATTGATTCGTGGCTGTCGTGATATCTACAAAATAGTTATCATATGTGCAGTCAAAAAAACTGCTACGAACCTTTCACAAGCTCGAATTGTCCAAGCGGCTATAATCCATAGTGAGACAGAGAAAACGAGCAGAACTGTTCCCGGGCATATTGTCATCAACGTTTTCATCACAAACCTAAATTAATTTGTTTCGTTCGTGACGTCCCGATATCCCCTCCGTCCATATCGTCTACTCGTGACGCATTTTTATTGACCTCGTGTTAAAGTTGATTTTGTTAAGTGCACCAATACTTCGAGATGAGGCATCTGTGAATAGACGAGAATGGAGTAACATTACCCGTGCTATCAAATATAATCGTAAAAACATTGGAATAGAAAGCAGGATATCGACGTCAGCTGCCCTGGTAGCCTTATAATAGCTTCATTATATTGAAGATTGACGGGTTCAACTCCTTAAAGGGAGGGGCCTCTTCCTGAGGGTCATTGGGTCCGAATTCCGCAGTAGTATAGAGATGACGACCATCGGGAGGATGTCCTCCACTTTATAAACATCGGTTGAAATAATCGGAATTATTGAGGGATCAAAAGTCACGTGAATGGATAAGCTCATGGTAGACTTTGACCTGATATGAACTAAGACTCTTTTCGTTTGAACTAGAGCGCTGTAATTGGCTGTAATGAGAATGAGTGTTTGACTGTTATACATTTCTATGCCATAACAACTGACTCAGCTCGATTCCAAATGTGTGAAATAAAATACAGCTTGATTTAATGATTGACGACGGGGACTAATTTCAGTCAAATATGCATTAAACATGTATTATTAATGTGCCTTGAAAAATTAAATATATATGAAGCATTCCTCGGGATTCCCTGCTGAGAGTTTCTTCTCAAGACTCCATTTGAACTTCCAATTTCCTGGTATAGGGTGTATGGCACATATTAATAACTCTAGCGAAATATAACATATCCTCTCCCAGCTCATTGCTATACGCCAATCATCAGCACCATTATCGATCATAAAAAGCTGAAAATTTGGGTTAGGGTTAGGCAAGCACTGTACAAAAAGTTTAGGGTGTTAAAAATGTTCAAAACCTCAGCGTCAAGTTTTAAAAGGACAAAACTCATATGATTTTATGTTGTGTTGACTTATCATGTCTGTACGTTTCCGTTCATACATCTGTTTTGCGTACAAAACGTCTCTTCTAAAGAAATTCTAGAAATTCCTCCCACCCCTGTACTACTAAGAAAATATCCCAAACGTCAAAAATGAATGATGATTATCGCCATAAATCTGTTCTATTGGCGAAGGGGACAGCTGGCGAGTTTTCTATCACCCAATCGGCATCCTTACGAGTCATAAATAGTTTCACTATAGCTTCGACTCAGTTTTTAAGAACCATGATTCCAAAATTCCAAAAAAGTACACAGTGTTTAAAGGCAGGGATAAGTCACATCTATTGAAGTTTAGGGCCTAAACTTAAGGCACATAAACTAGAGGCACATAAACTTTAGGCACCTAATTTAGAACTTAGTCGTTTGCCCTTTTTTATCAAACTTGACCCGACGAAATAAACTTGATTAATTTGTTCATAATTAGGGTGACTTACCTGAATCTCTCTGGCATGATAAGCTATAATCAACCCAAGCAAAATTATTGTTGTCAATGAAATAAGGCACTTTAGAAGGAAACTTGGGGCATGACTCTGAAATAAACACATGTTGGAGTTGAAGGGTTTTATAGTACACAGAAGTGCTATCGTTGACCAAATTCAAACTGTATCAAACTGTAAACAAATGGTATTTTCGCGTGAAAATTTGAGTTTTTCGAGGGGTGCCAGCGAATCAGCGAACGAGTTCATACTATCATTTCGTGAACAGTCTCAGAATATATCATAAAACTTACTTTATTATATACAGCATCAGAAGAGAGTTCTGTTTCGATCACCATGATAACGATACCTATCATACCAAATATAAGAGCATAGTCAGAGAGTCGTTTTCGCCTTTCAAATAATGTACGCCTTATGTTATCTTCATATAGGTATGCGTGATACATCATGATATGCATACGTATTCATTTTAACTTATTACTCCATAAATTATTAACCGTAATTTATATAGGCTAACTTATTTATATAGATTGATAAATGTACCAGATGTTCCGATAAAACTATAGGTTTGTTTCAGTTTAGATGAGTAAAAATATAGCACTATCAAGATAGAAATGAGTCGTACAAATTTTATCTTTGTAACGTTATGTTAAATCATCAAAAATGAAACTTGGATATATGAATTTTAAAAAGGAGGCCTCTACCTGGTGGTCATTTTGTCCGAATTCCACGTGGGGTGGTTAATGAACGACGACCATCGGGAAGACGCACTCCACTTTAGCATATGAAGATACGTTCCTATATCCTAGACGATATCCAATATTTGTATTCTTTTTGTTTGATAATGTAAAAGTTGGTCGTTCCCCTTTGTTAGATCTGACTCCATTTCCATCGCAGTTGTTGTTACCCACCCCTGAATCTTATAAAGTTTTCCGATATAAAAAGCTTTTTAAAATCCCCATATTATATGGGCCATATGAAAAGGGCCATATTATCTTGACTCTATATATGGACCGATTTAAATACGGTACTACGGTAATACGGTCCTTTCATCCTTTTCTCTGAAAAATCATCATCCATAAAATCAGGCCTATTTTTTTTGGACTGTAACTAATGAACCACAATATCTACAGTAGAACCCTATCAGTTCAGGAGCCAGAATTATTATCAAGTTATAATCTGCGAGTAAATCCCGAACTAGTAATAAGGATTTAGAAAAATCAAAAAAGCGGCAATTATGGATTTTCATGAATCCGGTCAATATCCGGTACATGATCGAAAATAATGGAACAATAAGTATTGCTCAAGGAACCGTAAATTGACTCAAAGTCTAATTTGAAGTATTATCAATTTAAATGACCCTATGTTGACCCTTAAAATGACCCAAAATTGAAATATTTTAAGGTGTCATCGCGTTTGACTTATGTATTTAAGGGTTGTTGAGGGGAAAATGTCCAAAAGCTTCCGTTCAGATTTAATTCCTTCCTATACCGTATAGGAAGGAATTAAATCTGAACGGAAGCTTTTGGATAGGCTATACCATAATTTCTTTTTTAAAGTAGTTCCCATTCAATAATTTATATAATTTACCTTCAGGTTGATTAAGTGGCAGCGCTTCGATTGGGTCGGTACACTCTGGTCCAGCTGCGAAATCGGTTCGCATTGACCCAACATATATCTAGCTAGCGTTCTGTTATATTCTCATTTAGTATCTCTTTATAGTAATGTGCAGGTAATGTATATAGGTTGTTTTCAACAAGTGTTTAAGACTTGAAATGCCTGACGAGAAGAAAGGAGAAATATCGATAAAGGCGTCAGATCGAAAAGCAGCCGCCAAAGTGCGCTCAACCCACTTTCAACCCTTTTTCATTCTCTCACTTATTAGTTCCGAGTAACGGCTGTACGTATCTCTAAACCAATGAGGACTGTACTGGGCCACACAATAAATTCATAATTAACCTCCTAATAAACTCTGGCGAAATTGAAATAATGGTTCTTGGACGGCAGCATGCGGATAATATATAACTTATGGCTTATTATCCAAATTATTAATTCAAACGAAAATTGACGTTTTTTTGAGAAACCGTTTTTTCTTATTGATACACTATGATTTATGCAATATCCAATAGACTGTCCACAGTGGACCAATATTGAATGTATATGATACTGTACTGATTTAGATAAAGAAATATGCATTTTTTAGCATACTAAAGTGGTTACGATCTTTTAAGGTCACTCTCTTATTGGCTGGAACTGTGCGCCCTCTAGTCAGCAACAATTTGAAAGCCATCTCAAATAAATACCCGTTATCATAGTAGGGGCTGTATGATTTGTCTGAAAACCGTAATTACGGTACTTGATTTTTTCTCAATATGAACGATTCTCAAATGAACGCATTTAAATTCACGTCATACATTTATGGATACATGATATATTTCGATATATATCATAAGAGACATAAAAAAGGGTTTATATCAAAATCGACCATACAATATATTTCTATAGTATTTAAGACATAGCTAATGAGAATCAAACTTGGCACCGAATGAGGTATTCTATGACCTAGGTACTACTGGTCGATAATTTATCAATTATTTCTGTCAAAGAATCTGAGTGTCATAGACTTGTCTGTTAATCAACCACGAACATCTACCTGGCTGAGACATAAGTTTTTGTAAAAATTCTGCACCACACACGCCTTTTCTTCCTCCTCTCCCTTACATGTTCGATTTAGAATCAGTTACATCTAATGCAGTTTTATTTTCTATTTGTATCATCGAGGGAAAGAGCAATGACTTATCTCTTAAGATTATATAGGTCATTAACAAATACTGTAGCTTGATAAATCCTCATTTTTTGGATTTTTTCATTTCAGTATTTACCGTTATTTCGGTCTATGAACATGCATCCATACAAACGTAACTTCTATGTAGGGCTAAAAATAAAAAAAAATATCATCACCGAAAGTCAATATGAAAACCCTTCTAAGTTGTATCGTATATTAAGAAGTGCTGAAACAATGCTGTATTTTAAAAAGTTTCAACCAAACTTGTTATGTTATATTATGTATGCAGCGTGCTATATTAATATTAAACGATTTCAAAAGAGGGTAAGAAATCACGATCTATGGTTTAGCCCAACCATGGTAATGACCAGTCACATGATGTAAGTCATATGACAAGATTGAAGTTATGCCAATTAAAATGCACCTCAACCAGAATTGAATAAGGAACATACCTCTGGGAGTAAAAGCAAAAAAGGGAGTTAATTTGAAGCAGCTATGGATACAAGATTATTTCTCCACATTATTTCTCCATATTTTGAAATACGGTGATCCCTGATTAGCCCAAATACTGAATTCAATTCGGATACTTATATGTAGGGTTAATTCCCGTCAATGCATCTATATTTGACCGTGAAAGGGCACTGAGGGCAGAAGTGTTGATAAATTAGATTTTAATAATAAGAATATTAATGAGCTATGAATATTTTGTTGGAACTATCTTATTCAAAATTCTTTTTCAGACAAGTTTTTATTTAGAAGTGTCAGGTCTGTCTATGTCCGAAAGACTGTCTACACTTGGTTAAAAGTCCGATAAAATGATACATGTAAGGTTTTCTTCTGTCTGTAAAAAATCTGCCATCCGATGATGTTGTCATCTTATGCGAACCGAATCCCTTGAGCATTATTAGCCAGTTTCTCATTACCAGTTTGATAAATTCCATTCTGATTACAGGGCTTTAAAAGTGACAAAAACCCTAATTACCCCTTTGGGATAAAACCCATATTATATTACACCCTATATAATTATTTAAAATTATAGGTCAGCAATATTATATGACGGCATAAATCTTTCGTGACATGGCTAAACATGACCGCAGGTCAATTCTTACCCCGTTCAATTTTTGTTTTGGTCTTTCAATAGGTTTTTTTTAGTACTAGCGCCATCATGTGACAAAGAATGATGAATAAAATTTTATGGTAGAAACCCAAGTCTTGGACTCCGATCACCTGGACTTCGATTCCGTTCAACTGATCTTGTTCTACCGGTGGCATCACGTGAAGACTGATCGTTTGATATTAATCCTGGTTCCGAGAAAATATAAATTGCATCTTGAAGAGAAACAAGTGCATTTGAAGCTGCTGGCATTATCTTTAATAAGATCAACGAAAACGGATTTAAACCCAGAATCCACATTCCAGTTCTTTACTTATTTATTGGATTGTTGGATTTGGTCATTGGGTTACTGAGATAATTTTGGCCACATGTATGTGACATACAGTATGTTGGCGATGGACAGCATCATTTAATCACTAATGAGTGATTAGTGATGACGTAACGGTTGACCACTTAAATCATTTTAAGCAAAAATTACAAGCAGCAGCAAGCAGTTTATATTGAACTGCTCTGTATGAACAACTACTGAAAAAGGTCAAAAATCTTTGAAGATCTTTCCTGTTTAATATTCGTTTTCGAATTTCTTTTCGCTTTGGGTTCATATTTGAAAAAAATCTCGAATGTTTATTAGATGAGGTTTTGAGCAAGTCTTTGAAAGCTCCCCTTTTAAAAGGCTTTGAGCGAGGAGTGATTGATCAATTGGCGTAAATCAATATTTTAAAATACAGTTTAACACCATTTCAATAGAATTTCAGATTAATTGTTCTTTTTTCATATTACAATATATAAATGTCATCACAGAAAAAACCTTGGAAGAAGCGCTGTCTTACGTAATAGTTTTATTACGTAATGTTTTTGTCACTTTCCTTGAAAGGTATTTCGGTCAAGGAAGTCATTTGATTATCCAATATACATGTTTCTTCAAATAAATTGATCAACAGTTGTACAAAAATGAGGATAATATGACGCTGATGTTTAAAATATAAATCTTACCATTATCTTTGTCGGACTGGATAGAACAGAAATGCTTATGTCTCTGTCTTGTTGGTGAGCCATGGCTACTCTTAGCATTTCTTCGAAAGTCGTGTGTGAGTGTTAAACTTTTACCTAAATAAACCTATGAAGTGACCACATACCGGTCGTATAACAAAATGTATTAACCATAATCGCACCGTGTGACCCACATGTCAATTTCGTCACTATAGGACCCGTTTGACGTCATGTTGCAAGGATAGTTTATGAGTAAGTGTACCTATACCCGATATTACGTCAGCCAATGACTTCACATGACAAAGATATCCGCTTTTAAAAAAATGGCAAAACACCGTATTTGTGGGATTAAATCAACAATTTGCTAATAGGGGTTAAAGTCGTTCGTCCACACGTTAACCCACTTAAATATACTGCAATTCAAAACTGTGAAAATTCTTTTTCTGGTTTGAATAATTAAAGATAAATTCGAAATGAACAAGCAGCTGCTGGCATAGTTGAACCGATACGGAATCCTTGTGTATCATATACGACATCAAAATGAAAATAATCACCATAAATGATGAATAATAATTTATGATTCATAATCATACGAAATTAAAATAAACGGTTAGTTTGAGCACATTTGTGATAAAATGCTCCGAAACTATAGAGAATTATAATTTTATTTGGCTGAAATGGTTATTAAGCATTCACGTCAAGTTGACAGCCAATGTCATTCTATCTTAAGGTTTTTTCAGTTACTGTCACCCAGTGTGCGAAACGTGCGTTTTTTGGTCTTTCAGTCATTTTAACTGTTGCGTATGGTTTTCTATGCACAATATAAATACGCGGGGGTTACGAAGTGAACTCACCCTATAGACCTCCGCCGGAGGGGGATGAGGATGAGGATGCCTGAGGGTTTGTACTGAGATGGGTAGTAGGTTGAC
>SCLD01101634.1:0-31560 GCA_004367895.1 Oikopleura longicauda | reverse complement strand
AAAACAATCGGAGTGGTCCCATGGGCAGGTGGAGAAAATGGTATTTTGTCGAAAAAATATTTCAAAATACTACTTTCTCCACTTTTTAGTTGTTTTTGCGTTATACCAAAATCTCCACTTAAATCGAAACGTTTCAGAATCAGTCGAAACAAGTGGAGAAAATGGTATGCTTTTTTAAAGTGGAGAAAATGGGATCTCCCTCAGAGCGTAGGCGGTATCGATGACTAGTACCGACTTTAGTGGGTCTTAAGTTAAGACTCTTAACCGATCAATGACCAATCCTATATTATTTACAGTCACATGCCTGCCTCTCAATAGGTGAACTACAAGAGGTCCAATCGAAATAAAAATTGATTTCGTACATGTTACACCGCTTGTTCCGCATGCAACATTTTCTGCGGTGATAAGGAATTGTTCTTCGTTGTGGTTCGCTAAAATATACGAACATGACCCCTGGAAAGTATATTCCTGACCATCAAATGTTCGATAATGTGGATCACCAATTGCTGAACATGTTGCAGCGCATTTAAACTTTATGAGGTTTGTCAGGGCTGCCCAAACATCTTGTCTAGAAGTCTCGTAATCAGTAACACAACAGTATCATTAGCTCCACGAGAAAACCTGGCTTTGAACATTCCCAATTACGTCGTGCACAAATACAAGTATTACAATCACGTGATATGGACGCTCCAGACTCGTACATTTTTCCGTTATGCAAACACGGACATTCATCTGGATCGATGCAATTGTCACCTTCAAGAACAAGTCCGGGAGGACATTTACAGCCAGACCAACTTGGACCAGTGCAGATATGATCCACGGTACCGTCGTCAGTCAAAAAATGAAGACTGGAACACGTTGGCTCACAGGATGTCACGTATTTAGAATGAATCTGGTTTGACGGACAAACAAAATTGTTTCCGCATCCCGAATCACTACAAGTCCAGCTAGCAGAAACACATTCGCTGAAAATTGCTTTCTGTTTAAATGAAAGATATAAAACGATGTTTTCATAAATTAAAGATGAATGTTGTTTGGAAGCATCCAAGAAGCCTGGGCCGCCGAGAATTTATTGAGAGTGAAATGAACTGACGAGTGTACTGAGTCGTGATGCCAAATCTTATCAATGAAATATTAATTTTTAACCGAATATTCCAAAGAAGAAGACCGATATTACAAACTCGATTACAATAAATATTATGGTGTTTTTTTTGTTAATATTCTCTGTTAATAATGTCGAGGTGAACCTCCCATTATGGAATTATAGATTGACCTATCTTGGCTAGAAGCGTTCAAAATAGATCAAGTCTATTCCACATCGGATTGTTGATGATGATGATAAATGATTTTCTCGTGATTTTATGGTTTTTTGATAAAATTTTATGTGCTAATCTAATCTCTATATGCAATGATGAATATGGTGACGTTTATGAATAACCCTCACCATTTAATACATCCTTTGTATATTACCGAGCCAGATGAATGTACTCGGTTATCTTGATCGACACAAGAGCATTGGTCAGGTTTGACGCATTCACCGCCGTCTGCTTTTTCTGTAACTAAGACAAAGGTTTTTAATGAAGCTTTTGCCTCTTATTGACTTTCCGATGTCATGTCAGCCAATAAAAGAGCAGAAAGCGCGATTAAAAACTCGTCCTAAACCAGGCGGACATACACAACCCGGTAGGCAGTCGTCTCTAGAATGTGGTGTATTACAACCCCTTAGTGTATCACATGAGGAGCAACGTGCACAAGGGTCAAATTTTTGACCTTCTGGACAAAGTTCCCCGTTTAGACACAACTGAGTAAGCTCTGTCCAGTTTATATTTGAAGATTTGCTTTTTGTTGATTTCAATAAGGTTTCGGGCAGATTTTAAGCACTCTTGAGGTGGCACCAGAGAGCAATCAGTGCTCTAAAACTGGCGTCCAACTTGAAGATTTTAAAAATCGATGAAAGAACTAAAAGCCGACTCTTTATATTGTGCTTAGTATATAGCGCTATAGAACCAATAGACCATAGATATCGTGTATGAAGTAAAATTCCATTATTATGAACAATTTTATGGGATCTTATCAAAGCCGTTTGAAATAATGCTTTGAAGATAATGCTTTTAAGATAATGCCAATGAAAAAAAAATGATATGTTGTTTCATTAAAATTATAGAATATGTTCTAAAGAAATTATTTGTCAAACTAACGATGATTCGGTTTCATATTGGTTTTGAATACCTTTGTATGCTGTTAACATATTATTTACTGTATATAATATACAGTACAACTGAGTTGGCCGAATGTTACATAAGTTATGTAAGGGACAGAGTCATTGTGAAATGTACGAAAGGCATAATGTCACACATATAATAACGACTTCAATAATCATTTTGATTCGCAGATTTCATTCAAAATGGTACTATCAACTTTTTTAGTATTTTTGCTTGGCTAATTTCAAATTTTTTTATACGAAAATCGTTGAATACTAGGTCATCTAAGCAGGTCATCTAATCTTTCATAGGGTTTGAGTCAAAATAAAATGTAAATTATATATTATATATATAATATATATGAACGAGTATTAGCCCATGAAATTTGTAAGGCTCAAAACAACTTCTTAGAAAATATTTTAAAATATATAAAGAATCAAATTCCTTTGACAAGAGTTTCGGTAAGCAGCAAACACGTTGCAGACAGATCGCAGCGATGATTGATCTCCTGATGAACATCCAACACGCACACATTCAGACTCAAGGGCAACATAATCAATATCAATACTTTTGAATTCATTAACACAATTTGTCCGTCATATCCATCGGGTATACTTTTATATTATCCTAGTATATTATCCTGATGATAACGACCACGATCCCGTAAAACAGACCATATGGTCAGAATCGCGAGTTATTATAGTGGATGAGTTCCGCTCAAGAAAGTGCATACATGTATAGCCTATACAGTGGAGGAATCCTATAATAGGATGCCTGTTAGCAGGATTATTTTAAAAAATTGAGCTTCGATTGATATCTTTAAAAAAAATCGATTTAATGACCAAATATCTTCGAATTATTCCAATTCAAATTGGCTTCAAGTACTGGTAGAAGGATTATATCTAGATAAGGACATAAGCATGAATACTTGATAAAGACATCATATTCAGCCGTTTAATTAAAAATGCTATTTTTGAATATACTTATATATGATAAGTTATAATAAGTCACTTAATTCAATACAGGAATTTAATAAAATATATATGCGTCTAAAAGAAATTCATTTTTTAATTCTATTTAATTCTATTTAATTCTATATTAGACGGTCCCTTATTTAAGGAATCAGATGTCTTTATAAATTTCCTGCAGTTTAAAACGGAATATTTCATCTGTGAACATAATTGAATACTCTCAGCTTCAAGTTCAGGATGCATTAAACAAGGATTCATTTTATCTTCCTCAGTTACACTAGAAAAAGGACTTTTAGCGCACCAAAATAATCTTGGCAAAAAAGCCGTGACAAATGATGCTATCATGTGGCAGAAACGCCAGTTTACCTTTTTTCGAACGGACAAACAGCGTCATCTTCAACAAACCGTCTGGAGAATTTATTAGCAGTTAGCTCTATATCACCTTCAAGTGTCATAAAATCATCTTTTTGATTCCAATTAAATGTTCCACATAAGCCTGAACAATATTCAAAAAAATTTTAGTTTTTGTAAGTTTTTGAATACGGATTATATAAAGTGGAGTGCGTCTTCCAAATTGTCATTTGGCTCGAATTCCGCTTGGGGTAGTATAGAGACGACGACCATCGAGAAGGCGCACCCCACTTCAATAAGGCTATCTACACCCACCACGCGTTTGATCAGAGAAAATTGGCTCGACATTGATTCGAATATTTTCTTCAACTGGTACCCACGTGATCAAAATGCCAAATAATTCGATTTCAATCCCGAATTGACTTTTTTGCTCGACTTTTAAGTGATGTGCTCGAACTGGTTTCTGTTTTTCGGCTCCATTGATCAGTATTGAGAAATCTCTTTTGATTTTTACCGTTTGATTGTGAACTTGGATATCCAGTGAATGAACCTTTAAGTTGCAAAAAAACTGTAAGTTTACCGAAAATTGAACAAAAAAAAACGGTTTACCTGATCATTAAGCAACAAGACAGCTATATTGTGATGAGGAATATGCATCAAATTATACTTGGAACAGTCTGCGTCAAAATTATAAACCAGCTGATCAAAAGTGACCACGGAATCAGTCCCAATAAAAGTACATTTTCCAGGGCACTTATCATTGGTGCATATCCAGGATCCATTTTCACAAACGCACTCATTGCATTTCACAGCAATACGATCCCCTTTGAAAGGTTCTCAATTGATGAGCCATGAGTTGGCGCTTTACCAAACTAGAGAATGAGAAAACTGAAAACCTGCCTGATTCATACCAATTATTTTGATGGATACAAGGGCATTCTTTTTTCTCGATGCACTTTCCGTCATTTTCGACGAATCCGTTAGGACATACACATGTTGGAAAACAGTCCGAGGTACAATATGAATCCAGAATATTCGGAACAGGCGACTGACATGTGGCAGGACATAGGGAACCACATTCCGAGAAAATGAATCCGTCCGGACATGTTACCGGACAGAAATCGTCCGATCTCCATTGACCTAGGTGACGACGCAATGTCTTTGAGCAAACTTGAGCATATACTGAATTTATTAATCTATTATAAATCGGATTGTCGAATTTCGAATTTAACCTGATAAAACACTGCAGATGGTATCTTTAGAATTTAGATGAGAGCATTCAGATCGGATGCAAGCCTCGAACCATGGCGCAGGATCGTTTTTACCATGACAATCGCTAAGTATTCACCAATGATTTAAAAGCATACGCAAAAAATGATGACCATATAAATTTCTGTTTAATTTTTCCAAGAAAAATTTCCCGTTGTGTGATTGAAATACACTCGAATTCACTAGTGATTTCAGCTTCAGTGATTTTACCTGAAGGGTTTCATGAAAATGAGCTGGCATCTTCTTCTGGCTTTTTCTTCCATTTCTGGATTTGAAGCACATTGTCCCCGGTTCAATGACATAACTGGTTCAAGACATGTTTCACTAACTTTCCAGCTGGTTGCAAAGAGATCGGCCCGAACTGCTTGTCTGCCTTTTATATCAGTGAAATCATCATTGGATTTTCCATTGAATGTGCCACATAATCCTCTTGTTTTGTCCAACTGATCGGGTCCAACTGTAACTGATATTATATTCATTCCAATTTTAACTTTAAAGGGTTCAAGATATTGAAAAGGGATTGAAGCACATAATTTGCTATCTTTTTCTAAAGTGGTGCCTGGAATGCGTGGAACCTCTATCCTTTTATTCCAAAAGCTGAGTCGAAAAGCATCCATTCACCAATATGTTTAATTGTAACACCTTAAATAAGTTTAAGTCCATACCGGAAGTGCAACGGAAGTTTTCACATCAGCATGAACATTTAAAAAAAAGATGATGCCTTACCTTGATGTGTAAATGGCTGTCCTGGAGCCAGTTTCCGGTCATTAAATATCACTTCCGATCCATTAATCCTGACTTTATCTTTTTGTACGATTTATAAAAATTATTTGGCTCACTAAAAAGGTATTGTCGTTCAAAAGTCGGCACGCTTCAATAATTAAACTAAAAATTACGCAAAATTTGGATAATTATTTACGTCAAATATCACAATTCTCTGATGGAACTTTGTAGGAAAATATTTTTGTTCAAAATCGCTTCCTTCACCGAATTCCATGATTGCGAATCTGGATTCTTTGGGGTTGAAGTCGATATACCTAAACATACTCATAGTTTCTTGAAAGACCTTTTACGTCATTGATCGGCCCGTGCCAAAGTTTTCTATTACCATACGGTAATATATCGGTATCAAAATTTCGTGGGAAAAAAATTAAATATATTTCAAGCGATCTTAAATCTGTTCCTAGTTATATTGATCGGTTTTAACAGATTCTAAACTGTATATAATTTACTGATAACAGTTAACACGGAAGTGATACAATTCATGTTTGAAGTGTTTGACTGTATCAATCAGCAATTTTAGCAGTTAAAATAGGCTTAATTTGTCTGGAGCAAAGTTAAGCTTTTTTAAATAGTGGCATAACAGGTTATTTTCCCATAAAATGAATGCTATTTTATGTTTAATCAGATATAAATACTATCGTAGTGCAAAATTTGATATTCTAATCTTATCCGAGACTGGAAACTTGAAGTAAGGTACGAAAGGTTTAAAAAAAGTTAATACTTTTAAAAATCTAATTATAGAAAGGTCAATTTCTTTTTGTCTCAATTTTGATGTCTAGCCAAAATTCTAGGATGTACATCTGGTAACTGATAGGATGAATATTAGATAATTGATAGGATACACGAAAATACCAAGAATATTAAAAATAGAACATGCGATAGAACTCACCAACTTCCTTCTAAGTCCATAGCCAATCGATAAGTGCAATTTCCTTGAAATGAATAAAACTGACCATCAAATGACTTATAATGGAGACCAGACCATGAATAGCAAGTTGAACCATCAAATAACTCAGTTTCAACATTATTTGCATTCGCTATAAATTTTATTTATGATTGAGGAACAAGTTGAAATAAGTTTTACCTGAAATATCCTTTGATTGCATGCATGAATAGCAGCCTGTCTGGTTTGACCAACTTAAACCATCGATTTTTGAGCAACAATGATCAAATGAAATTGCATCATTATGTCTTGCCATTCGACAGTTATGCTAGTTAATCGTTTTAACGAAATTATAATTTAGCTATTCTAGCCTAGGATTCCTAGGCCTATGAGCAAAAATAACTTTTGTAAAAACGTCCCTGAGAAAAGCAATTTCCAAGTTCGAGATTTGGTTTTTCACAGTTTGGTCCAGTCCAACCATCGCAGCAAACAGAAGTGGCTTCACGGAGTACAACATTTTGTTTTACGGCTGGTTTATAGATATAGCAACCGGCTAAAGCTCCTTCAGTTTTGAAATATTCCTTTCGACGGTTTCAGTAAAACAGTTGGCATGATAAATTCATTATGATTAAAGCATGCGTGCTCCTTTACTGATTATAAACGTTCCACATAAGTATGGCCCTCAAGATTCTAAGATTAGACAGTGACGCAGTATGTTTGATTTTATGTCATTTCCGATTTAATTTTGGTGTAGACGGCGCAGTTTCTATTTATGTTGACTTTTTGCAGATCGTCCGCGGATTATCATTAATCAAATCTGACAGTAAAGACCATATAAACTGTATTATACAGTAGATAATAGTATACCCTCTGGGACATAAATGTTTAGTACAAATTCTACACCAGTCACGCATTTCCCCCTCCTGATGAGGGCCTTCTCTCCTTCACAAAACATTTCTGTTAAATGTTTCTGTATATTAACGCTTTTAGTGGCTGTTACGAAACCGAAGCTGAACGCCTTTTTCACCGCCATGCTCATCTTGCATTCTTCTTTCGTCATACAACCAATCATTATGGACTGAAATATAGTGAATAACGAGTCATTCCGATGACTGATAAAGTTGGGTTCGTTCTGACTCTGTCCAAATCATCCGACAGAAATATTAAGAAAAGAACGGTCACGCCCACGCTCGCTGGGGCAGAACCACCATAAACCCCACTTTTTAAAATCGGATATATCATATATGATATGCGTTATATGATAACTTATATCATTAAACTTATATTTTATTATAAGTTATATATCACCCTTAAGGGTGTCCCGCCCGATTTTCGACCTAAGTTTGAAAACCTAGGACCACTTAACGCAGAGAATATATGATCATTCAGTATCAGCTGACTCCGCGCCCACTTGTGGCAGTAAAGAGCTGATGAAGATTGACACTTTAAATGCGAGAGGCTCCCGCTACAGGCATGCTGAAGGGCATTCTCTGCGTCAAGTGATTCAACAAAGAAATCAGATCGGGTCTAGCATTATTTCATATACTAATTTATTTGTTCAAAAATCCTAGGTTTTCAAAGTTAGGTCGAAAATCGAGCGGGACACCCTTAACGGGAATTATTATCATGATTATCTGAATGGCGCCCTCTATATTGTATATTCGGAGAGTCGTCCTTCTCTTTCTTTCTTATGTGAGCAAGTCATGATATTAATTCCCGTTACGGGTGTTAGACAATTATATAGACTATATGGAGCCTTGCCAATTTTAAACATAATCGAATAAAATCGGCAACACGCGAAAAAATAGCTTACCAGATCGATAAAGCTCAAGGCAGGGTACAGAGTCGACCAAACGGGGTGATACAATGACCTCATAATTTCTCTGGCTTTCGCCTTTGCACCAATGGCCAGTCTCATCCCCGTGACCGAAATTGGCCAAGAGGATTAAGATTAGCTTTTGATGAATCATCAAAAATCTAGTTTTTGATATTTTGAAACTTTTTTTCTAATTTCTGTTTTCAATTAATGGTAAATGAATCTGATAAATCAGGATGCAGGGAGGAAAATCTGTCCCGCTGTGAATGTAGTGATATCCCAGAAAATCGTGATGGATAGGCTGACATTTCAAATTGTCGGACATGAAGAGATTTGTAAATAAAACTAGAAGTTGCATGAATAGAATTCAATTCCGAATGATCCGATGGATCAAAATTCGATCGATTTGAAGAAGTTTGCGCAATCGGATTGTTTGTAAAGACGTTTATTTCTTGGATGGCTTATTACTTTCACTCGACCGGGACACCTCTACGTAATTTTATATATGAATTTTTGTCAGGACCAACCATTTGTTCAATGTTTTATGTCAAGCAAAAATTAACTGTGAAGTCGGAAAACTGTTTAACAGCGAACTGTTCGAAGAGTTGAAAACCCGAAAAATATTTTCGGACAATCAATTGTGAGTGAGAAATAAAGTGAAGATGCGAGTTTTTCTTGTCAATGAATTAGGATCAGAATTTCAAGCGTAATTTATTACCCGGCAGGACTTTCAAGTGATTTTTTATTAGATTACGTTTAATTTATATATACATGCATTTAAAATCTGAAAAAGTGTCATATTATGAATGTCAGACCAAACAGTCGTCATCTAGGATTGGTTTGAATGGCGAAATCTCTGTTATTGGCATGGTTTCGGCGATACAAGGACCGACGCAAACCCGATGCAATGACTGGAAACTCATTGTTGAACTTATTAGTTTTGTCGATGAGGTAATTCCGAGATTTGACACAATTAAACTTGATCTTTGGGTAGAGTTGTGAAATCGAATTTTTCACAATAACTTGCACGGTTTTATCACCTTTATCACCACAATATTTTTACAACTTTTAATTCGGATAAAAGAAACCAATATTGAATCGAAAGAAAAAATGATCCCGAAGGCAAATATGTCGGGTCAAATGCCCGTTATTTGTGTTGGTGATATTTTATTCTGCGACAGAATTATTTCAATTTCACAAGATGGTTTATCCTGGCAAGTTGGTGCCGATATTGATCGAAATTGTTTGGTCGTACCGCGTAAAACTGTTGGTCGGCTGGTCCAATCAAAAAAGAAAATTGAATATTGTCATTTTCATATGCCTTCGAGTTGCAAGAAAAAAATCGATTTGAAACGAGGAATTGATGCTGGTGGTGCTAAACAAGAATTAAAGACAAAGTTGAAATCTATCTCCAGCCATATTTCGTATTATAAGGAATGGATAATGATTGATAATTCCTCTAACATTGATTTAAAGTGGGGTGCGTGTTCTCGATAGTCGTGGTCTCTATACTACCCCATGCGGAATTCGGACGACATGACAATCAGGAAGAGGCACCCCTCTTTAGAATACCTTTTAAAAATATTGAAACGTTATCAAAACTACCATAAAGAGTAAAATACGATCAGTTGAAAACAAAAATGACACATTTGGGATTGTGTTGGGTATGCTTGTTGTGATAAATAATGATACTGAATCTATAGCAAATGTCATTTTGGATATTTTACCCTGTGAGAAAAATCGAAGCGATCAATTATCAAAAATAAATTTTGAACCAAAAGAAAATGTTGATGAAAATAAGAGCATTATCAGAATTGGCGAAGATTTTTCACCCATGGTGACGACCACTGCGCGAAAACGGATTATTCTAGACTATGCTTCAAGTAGAGCTGTCCTGGTTCAAGAAATTCAACCTGGTTCAGGTGTTTATATGTCTGGCATCGAAATTGATACTACTGAACAGATAATTTACAACAAACTGACTCAAGAAAACATTCACTCCAGCGTTATAGGAATTGTGGATTAAACGGTAAAATTTATACCTCATAAATTATACCTATAACCTTCAACAAACGGGCTATAAATTATAGCCTATAATATATCCCTCAATTATTATATCAAATAATTATCTAAAAGTACGCTGAGATCCACTGAAAAGTCTTACCATCAAGTCACCCAAGAGTATTATCGACGACAAAATTATTTTCACAGGCATGATTTTCAATTGAAAGTACTATTAATCCTTAAGGGTAGTCTATACCCATTATATTCTCCTTGCAAAGAGAACTTGTTCTACCTGAATTTCATATGAAATGTTATGATCCTGGTAGTCAATCTAAAAGACTTAGACGAGATTCAAATCGAACTATCGATTGTATGAAGTCCGTCTACTAGTTACAAAAAAAATAAAGCTTGTATTCCCTCCTAACTTTTAGGATAGACTATGGATAGTGTATTTTCGTTGAAAAAGAAAACCAATCCAAAGCATCTAAAAACTATTATTGACTCAAATCCCGATGCATTAAATGATAACGACAATTAAGCAGGCAATTGATGTGTGGGCGAATCCTCCTGACCAGAAATGCATCCGACATCACCCGTCCATGTCTTTCGACATTACTTTCTTCGTATTTTGTTATTTTTATTTGAATTAAACTTATATCATATAAGTTATATGCTGACTATTTTAGAATGGAGGAAATATCGCAAGAATCGCTTGTGATAAATCAAAAGAGAAGAAATGTGTCTGCTATAAATGTAAACTTTCCCGCCGATTTCAGAAACCAACTTATCAATGCAGCACGAATTACAACCGACCGTCACTTGACACAAACTTCACTTTTCTTACTGGAAATGGCAAATTCAATAAAAAAATCAGAAAATGAAAAATACATACCAGATTCAAGTCCATATTTACCAAATTATACGACTGAAGAGGAGACACGATTTACAATGGCTAAAATTCAATTCAATAATTTTCATTATCTTAAATGTATTCAATGTTTGGACGAAGAAATATGTACATCACCAAAATCTGACTTTTTGAGGCTATATGCCGAGCTGAAATTCATCATTTACAATGGAACACGTGACTTACACGATGAAATAACCATTTGTGCCAGTCATACAATTCAAACTCACCCGTCTTTTGAAAATCTAAAACGGAAATTGGAAAGAAAAGCTGATAGGGGACAATTAGATGCATTTGGTCTTTATTTATATGGATTGGTACTGAATGCAAATAAAGAAAAAGATGAAGCGAGAAAAGTTCTGGTTGAATCGATAAAAAGGTATTTTCAAATTTATAATTTTCCATTATAACTTTGAGCTCTAGATTTCCGTTCTTATGGGCGAGTTGGAAAGCTCTTCTCAAATGCCTTCCCGAGTCAAAAGGTCTGGTTAGCTTGATTTATTGCTAATTAAAAACGCAGGTTTTGACGGAATAAGTAATTGAAAATCAGGTTTGAAGATCAGGGTCAACTTGACCGTCAACCTTATACACCCTAAAGTATTCATTAAAACCCCGGTCCACGGTCGTTCGAGTAATGATTCATAATTTATTAGTACTAACTCATTACTAATGAGTCTCGCACACATAAAATGAACGGCATCTAACCATAAACAGAAAAGTTTTTGAAAGATTTGCCGCATAAAGATTCGCCACTTTATCCTTTATTCGAAATCGAGTGGAATATTCAGGCTTGCCAAAACCATAGAAATCGTTTGAACCTAAATATCATAGTATCCCTTAAAGTGTTAAAAATGACAAAATAGTTTCAAAACTCAAAAAGTGCTACTTTAACTGCTCTTGACGAAATGGTCAGTACAATGCCCAACAATACGTGGCTTTTGGCACAATTAGGTGAAGGATATGCAATGGTTAGAATGCCAAACGAATCAATACAAGCCTTTGAAAAATTGAGACAAATAGATCCGTTCCGACTGGATAATATGAGTACGCTAAGGATAGTACAAATGTTATTTCCGCACGCGATGATTTGATCAAGTCCGTTTAAAATTACCAACTATTTTGTACCTAGAAAAGTAACCAATATTATGTCTCACAAAAACGTACAGAACTGTCGATCCTGGTACGGGAAATGTGGAAAATTGAAAAGTACCACTGGGAAACGTGTGTGGTCACCGGAAACTATTTTTCTTTGCGCCAAGATAGACCAAGAGCAATAACGTACTTTCAAAGGTGACATTTAATATTTCTGTTGCGCCCTAAAATTTTTATTACAGAGCGCTACAAATGAAACCAGACTTTATATCAGCATGGACACTCATTGGTCATGAATATCTTGAACTTCGAAACTTTACACAGGCGATTCATTCTTATCACAAGGGCACAACGTTGGATCCCAATGACTGTCGAGCATGGTTTGGTCTAGGTAATCAAAACATTTGTTATCTAAACCCGATTCGATGTCCAAAGACGGTATAACAACCTTGTGAAGTTTTTGCGAACTGATTCATTTTATTTAAACTAGTACACTAAATATTTTTTCAGGACAAGCATATGATTTTCAAAAAATGCATTCGTTTGCAATTAGATATTACTTGAAAGCAGCAAATCTGAAACCATCCGACGAGAGACTTTGGATTGCCGTTGGAGATGTTTATCAAGAGTTAGATAGTTTGGTATTCGCTCAAAAAGCTTATAAGCGAGCAATAAAGTAAGTTTCCTCATTGCTTGGGTGATTGACATAATGGCTATAAAGGAAATTAATATCAGGACTTGCTTACATAAGAGAGAAAGAGGAGGACAAGTCTCCGAATATACAATATAGAGGGCGCCATTCAGATAACCCTGATATAAATTCCCTTTATAGCCATTATTTTACTTTTTTTCATAAAAATTTATTTCTTCACACTTCCGGGCTTATATCTGGACATGACTTTAAATATTCCGATAGTTGCGATGGAAATCATTTGACACAGTCTTTGGAAAAAATGGCTCAAATATGTGAAAGGCAAAAACTGGCGGACAAAGCGGCAAAATATTGGGAAAAATTCATTCAGATTATTGATCAAGATGGTATGGTCGAAGAGAAGAGCACCGGCCATACAAGAGCTTATATATATCTAAGCAGATACTATCTTGATAAAAAAGATTTCCAAAATGTTGAATTATATGCCAAAAAATGTCTTGAACTAGTTCAAACTCGGGAACATGGTAATCAAATGTTGAAAATTATTACCGAAATGTCAGGTAAGAAACCTCAATAGACCCTTAATTTTAATCAGTTTATTCTCGTATAAAAATTGGAATTATGCCTCGAGAATTCTAGAACCTGACTGACGATCCTGCCGTTAATTTTCATTTTTTCAGAAACTCGGCCAGAACCAGAAGGAAAAGAAACTGAAGAAGCTTCAAAAGAAAAATCGACAGATCATATTCAAACAATGGACGATTATATTATGGCATATTGTCCGGACGGTTTCGAAGACTAGTCTTATTACATGACTTTGATAATTTTACATTCCACCTTTTTCACCGAGATCTGCTAAAGTTTCACTAGTTCAATAAATATAAAAACTGCCATATGAATGAAGGCTTATTCAAATTTATTCAAAGCTAAATTGACCCGGTTCAAGTTTCTTAGTACGCCACCAATATTCGGTTGTGGTGCCAGGCCATAATCCCCACGGACGACCGTCAGGTGAACCTCTTTGATAGTAACTTTGACAATTAGTTGGTGCCCATGTTGATTTGTCGATTCGAACACGCCATTCGGAAGTAAATTTTTGAAGTGATTCATCCTTGACTGTAGCGATTTGAGATTTATTTGACCACATTTCACGCAACACGTTTATCAATAATTGTAACTGACACTCTTAAAATTTAGTTGAAGACTTAAATATTGGGATAAATTTTGACAAATGAGTTTTTTTCGAACCTATCATGAAAATAATCGAATTGTGACCGAGACCAGTCATCGGGCCCAGAAATGTGCAAAAGTTGGGCGCAAGGCCATGAAAGGTGCCATAGTACGTGCCATAATCTGGTCCATCGGCAAATTCACGAATTTCTTTGTTGTAATCCATGAATATTGAATAATTTTCTTTCAATAGAAATCCCGTAGCAAATATAATCACATCCAAGTCATGTTCTTGTTCCTGAATATTTCAAGGCAAAAATCTTTTCCTATTTCATAAAAAAACACCATTGATGGCTTTCAAACACGCCTAGACGGTCTTCAACTAAGGTTGTATTTTTGACCATGAGAAAAATTAGTTTCTGAAATGCTCGTGAACTATTCCAAAAACTACCTTTGTTTTAATACCGGCTGGTGTAATCTTTTCAATTTGAGTATTATCCAAGTAAAAATTGGGTTTGTTCATACTATTCGACGGTTTAAAGCGGGGTTTTTGTAGTTTTGCATCAATTTTAAACGATTTAACCGATTCCTTTGGTAGTATTCATCAGAAATGAGAATTCGTTTGCATCCGAGCTTAAAATTCGGTCGTAATTTTTCTCGTAGCTTTTCGTCCTTGATTGAACTTTGCAAAAACATTCCGTAAAGTTTTGTAATGTAAGCCTGAGCTCTTTCATAGCCCCCAAAAAGAACAAACCATCGAATTTCTCTGATGAAGTATTTCAAAATAACTGCTGCTAAAGTGGGGTGCGTCTTTCCGATCGTTATTTGGTCCGAATTCCGCTTGGGATAGTGTAGAGACGACGACCATCGGGAAGACGCACTCCACTTTATTAACAGCACGAAGTCAAAAAACATTTCAAATGCTCGCCTGAGTGAATATTCTTTCCATCTGTAAAGGAGACCGAACGGATAGACGTTCATCAAAATTTTCCAAAAACCGCCAAAATGAATTTGAAATCTAGGCATGCAATAATGAGCAGTTCTTTGAAACATAACAACATGATCACATTCATTTAATAACTCTGGTAGAATCAGACTCTTGTTTTCAAACTGGCACTTATAGCCTATATGATATAAGCTATATCGTCTCAAACTAAATTTCAGCCAACTAGGATGTGCTAGACGTTTCAATGTGAAAACCCTTTTGAGTGGCTGAAGCTCCATTACCTATCATTCCGACACGTTTGCCTTTTAAACTGTCACTGGTTCAATTTGGTATGCATTTAAAAGACATCTTTGGAGGTAGCCAGGCGCTTTCCTAGTTCAAAATTTTATAATGTTCGAAAAATATTGGACCAGTAACCTTGGTCTATCGGCAGGCCACTCAGCAGTATGCCAACTTCTGCCTTTAAATGTCTCTTTTCCTGCAAACTCTGGAATCATAGCTTTATGAAGACCACCTATACAGCTAAATACATTTTAAGCATACGAAATATACCAATCAACTGGAACAAATAATAAGATTTGTCAGAACTGCCTAACCTAATGAACCAATTATACAAAACAACTTCTTCTTTGTCCCCAGTCTTGAGTGTGAGCGACCATTTATTTTCATTTTTGTCCCAAACGGCCTTGATCACTTCTGTATTAAACTTTGTGTGATTATCAAGCCGAGCATATTTCCAGCAATCGACCAAATAATTCTGAATTTCATCTCCGAGAGAATATGCTTTTGACCAATCTGCTTTCATTTTCCAACTAAAACTGTAAAGATGGGACGGAACATCACAGCCAGCTCCAGGATATTTATTCCAGAACCATGTACCACCAACATCGCTGCCCTAAATTCAACGATCATTCCAGTGGTTTGTTTCAGAATCAAATCTAAAAACGGTTTAAAGGCATAAAAAAACCTTTTCGATGATGACAAAATCTAGATTCATTAATTTAAAGAAATACCCAACACAAATACCACTGACACCACCACCAACGATACAAAATTTTGTTTTTTTAGCTTCTCTCCGCTGGTCATCCGATAGTCTGTAATCGATTGCAGAATACCAAGGTATAAAAACAACCAATAACGCAATGGTTATCAATCCGAAAAGGATTAATCCAACCAAGCCCATTTTGGAACTTGTCAGTGATTTCTCTTAGAACTTATATTTGAAAATATTGTCCAAAAGTCTTTATTTGATTTTATTTTACGAGCCAAGGTCATATTTGTACGAAATAAGAAATGATCACAGTGTTATATTGATCATTCTTACAACTCAGAAAGATGCATAAATTCGACAAAGTGATTTAAAGCGAAATGGTACAAAGGTGAAACGTAAGCTGTAGTGCTAGCTATAAGATATAGGCTATTATTTCAATCAAATTCAAGATTTTGCATTTCGGCATATTTTGTCGATTTCTTAATCAGTTTCGCCTTTGCTGACTTTTGTTGACAATAGGTTTCCGATGTTGTGAATTCGTTTTCATCGCCAAAGGCTTTGTGTCGGTTACCTACAATGATATTCTTTGCTTTCTGAATTTTGAGTTTCAAGTTGTTCAATTTCATTTTATAAAATTGGCTAATTTTAGTTTTTTTTCGTAGTATGCAGTTTGTTTTGCATTGTGAAACAAGTCTCGGATTATAAATACAACTTAACGATATCATACGCCACATTAAATCAATGGTGAACAAATTTCAATTTAACACCTGGTAGGTCATCATGTCACCAGCTGCGCATAAAGGCGCATCAATTTCCTCGAACAAAAACACATTTTTGAACAACCCAGAAAATTAATTCATATAAAGGATACAGTTTAAAACATTATTTAAAATACTAATGGACGTTTGTATGCTTCATAGTCTATGAATCATAGAGTATGAATCATACACTATAAATTATAGTCTATAATCAATTTAAGTATTGTTCTTCGGTTAACACTATAACACTATTAATTATTAATTTAAGCATGGGGCTAAGGATTGTTGAACGTGTTGGTCGTCCTGTAATATCAATAATATGACATTTAGGGTTTTTATATAAAAGTTTATTTTTGTCTTTTTATCGAAAGTTAAAATCCAGACTGATCATAAATACGTCACTC
This sequence comes from Oikopleura longicauda, assembly GCA_004367895.1. Taxonomy (NCBI): domain Eukaryota; kingdom Metazoa; phylum Chordata; class Appendicularia; order Copelata; family Oikopleuridae; genus Oikopleura; species Oikopleura longicauda. Next base: position 14,362 of record SCLD01101634.1, on the reverse strand, counting down.
AAGTTCGATGAACTTAACAGCGAGAGTGCGTATAGATCTTTTGCGCCGTTATATTATTCGCGCGCGTAAATTATATTATTTAAATTATATTATTTATATTATATAAATCAATGTTTAGATGTAATTTATAGTCCCACATTTGGGCCTCCCTTGGTAGTGGTTTAAGTTTTTTGAAATAGCATAGTCAGACGAATAAAGAATACAATAGCCATTGTTGGTGCAGTAAATGCTTTTATTCGGTCTCTGGGATTGTTGATTAACAACAGATAACTCAAAAAGGATTATTTCAAAAAGATGAGCTTTATTTCATTATTATTTATGTTTTTTTCGTTGAGTTTTCAGCAGGATTCTGAATTCGAAAATAGATCACGGCGAAATGTTTCTCTTGAAAAACGTATTATTGGTGGAAACAATGCGGCTCAAGCGGACTGGTGGTTCATAGGTTTGTACTTAACTTATAAAACATTCGCGTTACGTGTTATGAGTCATAACTTATGACTGCTTATGTTTTCATTCATTTAAGTTCGGTTCAAATATATAAGATGTGGTGCAACTGTATTAACAAGCAAATGGATTGTAACAGCAGCTCATTGCTTACTAGACTCAGATGGTTCTGTCATAGATCTCGCGGATTTGACATTTATTGTTGGAGACTATAATTCAAATACTGATGCTGATGATCTTGGAGATTTTCCGGTGATGATTCTTCACACATTGCATTAATACATATATTTTAAAGGCCACAGTTTTGATCATTTATAATATGTCAATGATAAGAATCAATACATAAGGCGATTGAAGTGGTCAACCATCCTCGATATAACCATCTTACCAGTTTAAACGATATTTCTTTGATTAAAACAAATCGAATCATTTCGGCAAAACCAGTCTTCTTACCAGTTGCAACGTAAGTCACGGAATCAGCCTTATCTAACAGGATTTACCTAACAACTTTATTACGAAGGTCTTCATATTGATTCTAGGTCATTTTCTGCGGACTCCAAAGTTTGGAGTCCAAACCCTTTTAAGTCTAATGTCATCGATCGGTCGGTTAAAATGATACAATTGTCTCCTATCGACTATATTTACTCGGGTCCGGTTATCGGGTCCTTATGAATTCACTTAATGAGGGTTAACGGTCAAGTTCACTTTTTTGAGAATTTGATTCTTTGATCACAATTAATTCTCCCATCACCGTGCAATTAGTAATTGCCAATTACTCGTCTCCTGTGGTGAATCAATATTTCACTCGTCATCCTCGTACAATTGTCCGATGCGGGCCACTATGCATAGTGCCATATCCTCTGGCGATATTTTGTATCGACCCGATATCGCGGACCCTATTTACTGAGATCATACCCGATGGGAACGTCGTTTATAATTTCTAAATCGAATTATTCAGGCATCAAGGTCCAACAAACTCCCTAACATGTAAAGTTGCAGGTTGGGGGTTGACTATTTATCCAAATGGAACACAGGAACATATCCCGGATATTTTACAGGATGAAGTTTATAATTGAAGTTTTAATCATCATTTTACTAATTAATTGAATGTTAACCCCTGATTTTATTCGAAAATTACGGTAAATCCTTTATAAAATCTTTCAAAGGAAGTCACTCTACCATTCATTGATTCAAATACTTGTGCGAAGCAAGTTCAAGCGATTTCACAGGTACTGGCTTACCCTCTGGGACAGAAATCTTTTGTAAATGAGAGGATGGAGAAAAGGCGTGGGTATTGCAAAATTTTCACAAAACATTCATGTCACACGGGGCCCGTAGCAGGACTGTATGGTACAGCCGTTGTATTACAGCGTCTACCAGTACGTGACTGTTGAATTTAAGACAACCATAGACAAAGAAACACAAATATGTATGGGATTTGAAGAAGGTGGCAAGGATGCATGCCAGGGTGATTCTGGTGGACCACTCATTTGCGAAGAACAAAATCAAAAAGTTTTGCATGGAATTGTTTCATATGGTGCAGGATGTGCATTACCGAAATCACCAGGAGTTTATACAAGAATAACGAAATATTTTGACTGGATTGCCAAAGGTTTAACAAAAACTTTTAACATAGCGTAAACCAAATCGTCAATAGGTCCCTTAACGATGGTCTTTTGGTCCGATTTCCTCATGGAGTGGTGAATAAACGACCATCGGGAAGAAGCGCCCCACTTTAAACTGAAGTATTTTATCTTTAAACTTCAATTTAGTGATTGCTGAAGACAGTAGTAACAGCCAAACTCCTGACGTCTCAAAACCCAGTCCTCTCCAAGCCGAAACCACATTGAATCTCATTTCTGTTCCAAATAGTGCTGATTTTAATAATTTAAAAATCGCGATAGTTATGCTTCAATTAATAAATCAAATTTAGTTAAAGTTTAACAGTCACCCTACCGCTTGGCCATTTTCTGGCCAAAGGGCTTACAAATCGAATTTCAAGGCATAAAACATTCTTGGATCTCTAAAATCCCCCCAAGACTCCCCTTAAAATTTTCAGGCGCAACTTTTGGCGCCTTCCGATTGGGCCGGAAGTTACCGGGAATTTTGCATAGTAAAAGGCTTACGGAAGTTTCAATAACGCTATTTTTAGTCACGTGGTTTGATACAAACTTTCCGATAAGAGCCTAATTGTTTTCTCTTTCATCTGAGAGTGAAATTTTTACCTCTATAGGTCCCTCATGCAAGTCCCAAAAAATCCGTTTACTGATCTTGGCCATAAATTGGCCAAGCGGTAGGGTGGGGGGTAGGGTTGTGTGGTAGGGTGACTGTTAACTTTCGTTTTAATTTTGATGATTTTTTTTTTCTATCGAATTCGATTTTTCAAATGGAAGAAAGCGGAGGTGTGTTCAGCCAATGAGGTTTTGAAACGAGCCTTGGCGGAGAATTTGAAACGAAATTGTTTCAGACGATCAATTCACTCAATTGGATTTTAATAATATTTTATTTTTTTATATATTTTCAAAAATCTGACTTTTTTGATATAAAATGTCGGAGTTGAAAAGTGAAGTTATTGGTGGACGAAGTTTACGAAGTAGAAAGTCACTTGCTGCGAAGAATAAAGGTAAGAATAAGTTCAGTGTGAACACCTATAAATTCATTAAAAATATTAGAGAGTCCAACGACGCCGATTAAAAAGGAAGTGGCATTCGGTAGATCATTTGTGAGTCCGATAAGTCGGACAAGGTCAAATACCAGGGCGACTCGGTCAAGCAGAGCCACAACTAGAGATGGTTTTTCATCATTTATCCCATTTATACTTTTTTATAAATCATTTAAACGCCAAAATTCCATACAGATTTGAATCATTTTTATTTTCAGAAAATGAAGCTCCGATTGCTCCCATTTCACGGACAAAAACTCCTGCGCGAAAGCCTCGAAAATCTTCGGTTGCTAAAAATGATGAAGATGGCGAAATTAGCATGAAGACTCCAGCAAAGACACCTGGACGGCGATCGACCGTAAAGAAGGCCAAATCCTTCGCTGATGTCAAGGTAATTAACCTATTGGTCATGGCCCATGACTCATTGCCAACCCTAATTGGTCAACCCTAATGACATCAAATGACTCATTTGAAATGAGTTAGTTATTTGAAATGACCTAATATGTAATAGGAAAATGAAGAAGAGCTTCTTGCTGCGAAATCTGAAATTGCTGATCTTCAAGCCGAATTAGCTCAGCTACGAAAAGATAAAATGGAAGTCGAAGATCAACTGAAGGATGCTCTTGAAGAACCAATCAAAATACCGGAAGCAATTCCAGAAGAACCAATGGAAGATGGTACAGAAGCTTCAAAAATCTCAGAAGAAGAGCAAGAAGAAATAAACAAACAAGAAGAAGCTAGAAAAATGGTTGAAGAAGAAATGAAACTCGAAGATATTCGCAAGGCGAAGATGATTGAAGAAATGGAGAAGGAAATGGAACAGTTGAAGGCTCAAAATGAGCGTCTGGCGGCCGAGAAAAACGAAAAAGAAGAAATTTTCAAGGTGGAAAAAGAAAAACTGAAATCAGAAATGGACCAATGGAAAGGTGAGAAATAAAGTAATAATCATTACATTATAACTCGTTTACAGGTCATTTTGATCAAATTCGATCGACAGAAACTGAAGAGCTTCAGACACAGTCTGATGATGATGAAGACAAAAAAGAAGCAATTGAAGAGATGGCAAGACAACTAGAAGAAAAAGATCGCGAGCTTGAAGATCTTCGAAAAGCCAAAGAAGATGCCGAAATTGAAAAGGACGAAAAAATGGCAAAATCTGAGGCATTGGACTCTGCTCTCGGTGAGTCACTCATATTATATGAGTCATATAACATTACATGAGGCCAATCTGATTTGAATTCCGTTGGACATTTTCGAATATTTTTTTAGAATCGCTGAGAAAACAATTAGGTGACGTCGATATAGCTCGTAAGGCCGCTGCAGACCAAGCAGAAGAGAACAAAAACTTGGCTCGTGATATCCAGGACGTCTATGAAGAAAAATTGGCCAAGGGGGGTTTTTAAATCAAAGTTCCACTATGTAACATAGTCTATGTTTGAGTCTCGTCATGATGATCTGATAATTTTAATAATCAATCGTGAAATTGGAAACGTTTTGAAAATTCTAACAAGCTCGCTAAAAAGTGTGAACAGTGGCGTCTGGAATCTGATAAACAAAACGAAAATGCTAAACGATATCGAGAAGAACGCAACAAATGTAAGTTTAAAAAGTATAACTAAATAAAATATCATAATTCTCTGAATGGCGCCCTCTATTTTGTATATTCGGAGAGTCGTTCTCCTCTTTGTTAGCAGAATATGATTTTATTTAGTTATATATGTTATATCATTCAAATGTGATTATATTTTTGTTATCATTAGATCGTGATCAATATGATCAATTTCGCAGCGGGAGATCAGGATCAACTTCAGATCGAAATCGAGTAGAAGAAAATGAAGGTGGATTGGATATGATTCGACAAGCTTACAAAGAAGCAACATCACGTGACTCATGTCGATCTGATAAATCTGTCAAGTCTGATTCGTCGAAACATAGCAATAGATCTAACAAAAGGTAAATTGAGTGATGTCTAGGCTTTTTAACGTACTTAATGGTTTTTCAGTCCACCACGTGATCCTCGGGAACGAAAAGACCGTGATTCAAGAGAACGAGACTTGGAAGAATTGGTTATTACATCGCAATTTGCTTATAATGGTTCAAATAGGAATATATTACAATTTTTCTACGGAAATATTACGGGAGGAATAACCGAGAAATGTCATCCATGATTGATATGCAATTTAAATAAAGACGCATTGTTCTAGCTGAAGGTGAAGAAGCACCAGAACATGCAACAAAAGCCAAAAATAGTTGCATGCCAATGCGTGTTGCAATTGAACCAGCTCCTGGAACTCAAGATTAAACATTTATCACTGCCTCTTATCATTTCTCAGTAAAATCTCAAAACGATTTCCTATAAAATATTTTAAAAGCTTGTTCGTTTGTACAATTTAAAGGTATTTGAAGGTTTATTATGCTTTGAAACTGAGAATTTTTGAGCAAAATGTGTTTTTTGAGAATTTAGTTTGAGAAAGTTGAATTTTTTTGAGAAAGTGGATAGTTTTTTTAGAATTACTGCGCTCATGAGCGTTGTCGGACACTGAGAGTTTTCTGTTAGCCAGTTTTTAGTCAATTAGTAATGTGGCTGTTAGCGTCGTTATTTTCCATAAGAACCATATGGACGATAAGATGCTTCTGTACAGGTGAGCTTCTATGTTCATGCATGGTTTGTCCATTTATTTATTTGAACTTGGCCTCATGGGGAGACTGCCCGTCAAAAAATCGATACTCATGACAGATTTAAAACTATTTCAAACTTGCAACTAGTCTTTGGACCATAGTAAGAGAAAATACATCGCAGGAAGCCGTTGAAGATTGAAGTGAATCTGAAATGAGTTTATCTCGGGCCGAGATTAATGGACAAAACATTATTCCTGATTCAAAAAAATTTCATTAGTTCTACAGCGTAAAATCCACGAGTGTTCGTGTTCGATAATTTTCGGAAAATCGGTGTTCGTGTTCGCTCCTTACGTTTTCGTCTTCGTTCATCCCTGATCAGTGATCACAATGAATCGGTCTTCTGGAAATAGGATTCTAAGAATAAGTTATAGACTAGATGGGATCAACAAATTCCTAAATTCCTTTAATTTATTCACTTTCTTATCAAAAATAGTTTTGCGAGAGCAAAGAGTCACTGACTGGTATTCTGATTATTAGTCTAGTGGGTTATTTGTTCGCCCACGTCAAGGAAATTGCTCACAAAACGTATGAAACTTTTACGATTTTGAATTGTGAACATCAGAGAAATGAAGCAGCCAGGAAGCAATCTAATTGAAGATATAATTTAGGCATTATTTAAGTATGAGATAGACTGGCCTGGGGCACAAGTCAAGGCCACGATGTCTGAATAATCGTTGATCTGATGAATCGTTTGAATTTCGGAAACAATAGTACACACAATTTTTAGATTTTAGAGGTTCGAGGCGAACATATAATTTTTCAAAGGGAGTTATTTATAGAAAGACGAAGATCAGGGATTTTTAAATGGTTTGTTTGTTGAGTTAATTGATTATGACTGATTGCCAATCAGTGATTGGCCTTTCATGTAGTTAGAAAGTGTTGTTGAAGAACGTTAAATGTGACCTTATTAATGTATCGATGTGTTCGGAAGCTAGTATGAAATAGCTAGTATGAAGTATGAAATGGGATGTGACGAGATATAAGTTTATCCATGAGTTGTCACTGACAACTTGTCAGCGTACTTAACCGAAATATCTATACCGTTGGTGAAGTTTCCCTAAAATTCACATTTGAATGAATTCTTTTAAAGATTTAATATCCATATCATGATTCATTTGAAAATCAAAGATCCTGAATAAAGAGAATTTAACAGCGGAAGGTTTTTCTCCCGTGATCGAACAAAAAATATACATTTTTTTTACAGTGTGCTATTATTTTACAGAAAATATACAAATAATAATTCTAAATGTTTAAGAATAAAACAAAGTTATGAAGGGTGCATGAAATGGAAGCGGATGCGATTCGGATGTTTCAACAGCTTCGGCTTATTTATAACGTTCCTCAATCTTTTGACAATAATGAAGATCAGGTCAAGTTTTTGTCCAGAAAACTTCGGTAAGTAGTCGCCGATGGCCTTCAATGTCTTTTTGGGAATTGACTCAGAGACTATATTCTTCGTGATCATCCCCACAAGGGCCCTTCTCAATTAAATATTTAGTGACGGAAAATTACTATGCGAGCTCTTGGATGTTTTAATTCCGAGATGTTTTGTGAAAAATGGAATTCGATTTCATAAAAGTGAACAGGCCCTTAGACACTCCGAATATCAATGTTCAGGTCGATTTTCAAATCCAAAGCGCTTGTTTGATAGGCTGATGCAGTCGTCAATACAGCATCAATTTGAAATTCCTTCTCAGAGAATATAAACTGGTTTTTAGAAATTCTTAACAAAGAATTCAAAATCAGGTGAGATTGAAATGTGTGTTTTAATGAGTATTTTGAGTGTTGGATAAAAAGTGGGGGAATGCTCATTTTAAATCCATTAACACTTGTGCTTTTTTCTACTCGATGCTCGAACTTTTTTTGGCACTTTAGTGCCATGGCTTGTATAACAGCGATTTAAGTAACAAATGATCATCAGAAATATGTCTCACATTTTAAAACTGGACACAATACCTGATACTTGACTGGAATTGACGATTCGCGTCATGTCCGGTTCACTTCCGGTTAAACTTCCGTTTCAAATTTAACCCCTAAAAATTCCTTGGAGACAGTTTTTGAATATCATCATACCACACGTGAAGATATGGACGAAATTGACCTCTCTGGCACTAAAGTGCCAAAAAAAGCGCAACATTGAAGTATTTTACTTTCGTAACAATCATTTTCAGCGAAAAATTTCCAGTCTCAGCAGTTTACGATTGTACAGATATTTATTCAGTTTTAAAAGTTCTTGCCAAAATTTCTCAGGAAAATTTCGGAAAATTTATCGGCCACCTAAGCACGTACCACTTTTTTGGAACGTTCCAGCCTTCGTGGATAAAACAAGACTAAGAATGAGTGAATAGAAAGTTAAGTTAAATGGTTTGAAATTTTTTCAGCATGAAACTACACATAATAAAGAAATCACTCCATTTTTCTGCGACGATGATTGTGACTTAGAGATTTATGATTCGATGTCACCAATAATTCAACATAATTTGGACTCAAATGTCCCTTTGTCACCAAACGGTTATTGGGCCCAAGACACACGCTATGATGACGACACCGATGCAATTTATGGTATGCTTGTTGGCACTAATGATGCTGGAGAAGGTGATGAAGTTCATTATGACGACGATCTTATGATACCTGTAAGTTTATTAATAATAAGTAGGCTCAATTCCGGAATTAAGAATTATCCTCAGACTTTTATGTTTGAGAATTTTTATGATTCGAAATTGGTTTTCCACTAAATGAAACATTCTGAAACCGCTGGTAATAATTAACAAACAATCATCGCTTCGAACTGATCGCAAACAGTAAGATTGATATACAGCATAGAATTAAGGTAACGCCGTCATCAGGGTACCACAATGAAGCCGAAGAAAATGAAAATGAGAATTTTGGGGATGCAATATATCATCTACCGAATCAAAAGAAAAGAGAAAGAGATTGGATTATAAAAGAAATTGTCGATACCGAATGGAAATATATAAAGAACTTAAAAGGAAAGTTTCATATTGCACGATTCACGGGGTTAATTAGAAAATGGCGCATCCAGTTGTAGAGTTCGAGAATCTCTGATCGGTATTGCTTCCGCTTGAGAAATGAAACTCTCAAGCAATTATTGATCATTTTAAAACGCCGCTTTCACAAGGGTTGCTTTCTCCACTTGAAATACGAAAAATATTTTTAAACATTGAAGACCTCTATGCAACACATCTTGATTTTCATGAAAAATTAAAATTGACCATGGAACAACGATTTGAAACAAGAAAAATCTCAGTACCATTTAAGGAACAGTTCATTTTGATGAAATATGATCTTAGAGTCAGTAATTGTAACGTCGGTTCTTAAATTAAAATGGTCATTTTTTAAATCAAAACCGATTGATGAACTTTTTTTAAAGGTTAAAAAAGATAAATTCTCGCACTATGCCGAATATCTGCTTGGTATCGATGACTCTGAAGCATTGTTGGAAAAAGTTCTATCTTCAAATGACAGAGTAGCAGCTGTTATTGATGCTGGCGTTGAAAAAGCAACTGAGCACAAATTCAAACTAATTGAACTTATTAAACTGCCGATGCAGAGAATTCTAAGGATTGTTCTGGTAATCGAATTGTTAAAAATTAGTAAACCATATTGATTAACGTATGATGACCGATTATTTGAGTGAAGGAAAGATATCCTCTTATTGTAGAACGTCTGATGAAGGCGTCCGGTAAAGAACACACCGATTACAAGGAATTGACCACCGTATTGGAGGACCTGGTCGATTTGAATCAATATATTAACCAAACAAAAGCTGATATGCAACAAACAATTAAACCAATGATGGAATTTCAAGCTATTATTAATGCTTCAAAAATGAATGTTTCTATGGTGCCTTCAACATCGGTTCTAGGGCGATTCTTAGCTGATCAAAATGTTCTTAAATGGTCGGACAATGATAGAGTAACCTATAAACCATCACAATGTAGGAAGGTTTGAATTATAAAAAATGTGACGTAACAAATTTCAGTTACCTAACTATTTTGAATAATGTATGGCAATAAATATCATATGTTTTCCAAACCTAATAAGTGCAATTCGAGTAATGGTTTTTAACACACATTTCATGGCAATGCAAATCTCAATAACCAAACGTCACATAGAAAAAATAATTTGGTTAAAACCCATAGATATGGTGCAAGTTTCTGACGTGAAAGTTAAACAAGGTATTTATTAGAAAAATATTTATAATTTTTGATTCCTCAGTTTGATTTGATCTATTTAGGCGTATTAAATACACTATTTGGTCGTCAGGAATATCAACTCAGGATTGTTTTCAAATAAGAGTTACTAAGCACTTATCTAATTGGCTAAGACGGCCTAAACTAAAGGCCCTATAGGACCGGCAATTTTAAAACCACACACAGTGTTTTATCGAAGAACCATGGCCACTCACCTCAGACTCTGACTTTCAAAGATGAAAAAAAAGCAAATCTCTTGAGACAATCAATATTAGATGCGAAAAAGGCTCTCCTAGCTGGCCGCGATCGCGACGGAATTATTATTTATCGTCTTGCTGACGTCCCAAAACTTGAGGGTGTTTTGCCACAATGTTGCCGAATCAATTGTCGTAAATTATTTCACGGAATTAAAATGCAAGGATATCAATCGGTGGCAAATAATAGAATTTTTGTGCATCGGAAATGTCTTGAGGCTATCATCAACCAAGGCCGGTTTTCATTTACATTCGTTCTCTGATTGGCTAAATAAGCCATCAAATCAGCAATGAGACCCCGTCTAAGGCGAAGAAGTCGAAGCTCCTCCTGACGTTCCTGTTCGTAATCCTTCAAGAAAAGCGTCAGGTGTGTCACCCCGAAAAATGTCCAGAGATGGTCCGGGTACGATTCGTCCGCATACTGTATTTGTTGATGATCCCGTGAAGCCAAAGATACCACAAAGATCTGCTACATTGGATACTAAGACGATGAACAGTCCAAAAATCCCACCTAGAGTTCATTCTCAACGATCATTTGATGATGTCAATGCTCGACCACAACTAAGGTTCGTTTTCAAATTAATTATTATTTGACACCTAACTAGATTGCAGCACTAAGGATGCAATAAGAGTTTCTATTTGAAAATTTATGTAAGACAACAGAATTCGATACCAGAAGTTCATGAAAATCCAACATTTCAAGATGAAGACAGTTTTGAATCTGATTCAAATGATTCAATTCTCAACAGACCGGTGGCGCCACCACCATTACCATCACTCGATCGTGGTAGAACACGCCCGGTTCCGATACCGCGTCTAGCTCAAACCAATAACCGACGATCAAGTTCACCATTGTTTGGGAATGTTTATACTCTTGAACCGACCGATTTTAGAAATCTTAACGGTGATTACTTTTTTTGTTGCACTTCACAATTTTGATACGAATATGTATTCAGTAAATGGAAATAGCGATTCAATATATACTAAAGAATACTATGATGAAAGTATAGGCCGAGATGCCGCTTCCAGAATATTGAGTCAGCATGGGTCAAAACATTCTTTTCTCATCAGAGCTCGTAACGCAGCGGGAGATGTTCTAACGGCGCCGTATGTTATGGATTTCTTTATATAGTGAACGTAGTTTGACCGCAATCTTCTCTTCATTGTTTTAATTTTCTCAAGATATATAAAGAAACCCAATTTAGCTCTTTCAATTCGTGTTGAATCTGGCCGAGTTCATCATGCTCGAGTATACTGTGATCAAAGTTCAAAAAAATACTATTTGGCCACACGAAATCAGTTTGGATCTGTGGACGAAATGATAAAATACTATCAGCGACCAGATAATGATTTGAATACAGCCTTTCCAGATCTCCGTGGACCATTAGGAAACTCGGTCTATGTTGCACGCGGAAGGGTGAACAACGCACTTCATAATCAGAAATGCCATGTCATAAGGGCGTGGTCCCAGACAGGTAACGTTTTTTTTTATTCTAGAGTCTCTCAAGGATGGACGATAACTGAAACTTCAGGTCCTTGGATTGTCAAAATGTCTTGTCCTGAACATAATATAGAACAATTTCCACGTGTCAGTGACGTCACTTATGCATGAACTCAAATCATTCCATTCACGTGATTTGTAACAAGCGCCCTTCACGGTGAAAGTTGAACCGATTATCTTCACTTTATCTTTCTGAAACACCAAATTCGGTACTAAAACATTGCTACTTCAACTCTTGATATTCTTCAGAAACAGACTAAAGACAATATAATAAACTTGATCACATGATCAAATACTAATTTCGAAATTTTCCTTTGAAATCGGCGCCTGGCTGATGTTTGCAATGCTAACCGTCGCCATGTCTGCAGACTCGTTACACACACAGACACGGTCGAAATCTGAAAACGCAGATACGAAACAGACACAGACAATGGCTTTAGAAAACGCAGACACGCAACAGACAGAGACAACTTGAATTCAAAAATTCGCAGACACAGACACACCGCAAACAAGCATGTCTGTTTAATTCTGATGCTTACTTAGCATGTAACTTATTATGATATAAGGTGTAAGAAAATAAATGCAACAGAAATTGTGTATTTTACCGGACGTTACATGTTGCCCTTAGTTATGATAAAGTCCAGAATGCAAAGTTCAGTTTTCTGTCGGTTCAGTAATAAAATATGATTCAAGTTAAAAGAAAGCGACGAAAAGAAGTGGAACCCTTTTGTTGTCGTTTGTGGTTTCTGAAAATGGACAGGAAATGATGGAACATTGGAACATGGATCTTATTGTTTAATTCATTTCAAAAATGTTCCTGGTGAATTTCCTGAAAAATGCAAAAACAAAAATCCATGGACTTCACTGGTCATCATATACAGGAGCAAATTGTATGACAAATAACATGTCGCATACGTAAATTATTAATATTATTTTGGAATAACACACATATAATATACAATTAATTTAAGATAATTGTTGCACCACATTTTATTTCTAAAACTTTATAAACGACGAGTGACACATTTTAACTCTAGTTTTAATTATTGAGATTTCATAGACCCAGCTGATTGAAGCCTTATGGTTTCGGAGTCCGAAATTCCGACTGTCTCAAACGCGAAAATTTTTCTCAAGGAATTCACCCAAACATTGGCAATAATTCATTTAAAATGGAAGTGATTTAGAATGCAGGAAAAGAAAGTTAATTGGTTAAACTCAAATGGTTGAGCCTTTGGCGTTTAAGTATTGATAAAAAAAGTATTAAATAATTCAGAAAAGGGATGAAAAGTAGTCTGATCCGTCCGAGAAATCATTTCTAAAGAGAGCATCATGTCCGCTACGCCGTTATGGAATAAAGGAACGATAATCCATACCAATATAATATCCAATTTGCGATGTCGAAATAATGTCCTTACGAGATATCGGATTAAAAACCCTCAAATAATTCAAACTGCGATGACTGATACATTCACTTTACGCTCTTTAGTAAGAACACCGCATAAACGCTTTTAACGTAGTCGCTTTAAGGAACCCTTTTTTCGATTGGGATGACCATCAACTTTTGAGAATCTCGCCAAGGCGTGAAAACAAGTTGGTACTTTTTTGAAAAAACTTTCTACGTACATTTATGGGATACTTTTGAATGTAAATCAAAGTCAAATCCGTTTTTTCCGGTACAAGAGTGCCTTTATTTCAGTAAAAGGACGAGTGATTGGACAGTAAAGTTTTTTTTATTTCCTGAGCAATCGGTACTTCTTTCAAAGTCAACGGCGCAACTATCGTTCCTATATGTTCTTTGCAATGCAAGGAAACTGGTAGCCGAAAACGATAACTGTCCGGAATTCAGTGGATTTTTTTTTCACAGGAGGAGGACTTTTTTCGACGGAGGTCGATTTTGTCGAGGCGGGAGTTTCTACGGGAGATGGGTCCCAAAAATAGACAGATGACATTCACTGGGAAAACGTCGATGATTCTCAGTGTGATATCTAATTAACTACAAAAATTACTGAAAAACTGAACTTGACTTAATTAGTTTGGAAACCTTTATTTACTCCGATTTTAAAACCAAAAATATCTTTGGAATCCTCAGCGAGTGCTGATTCTTATGCGAGTTATAACTTTTAATTTGGGATAAGATATTTATTCGTTATCATCCTCAGGGTCCTCATAATAATTTTCTGGTATAGCATCACGATGAGCAAATTATTTAAGATATCTAATCAGATGTTCTTTTCGTTCTTCACCCGAATATTTATCGAATTTAGTGCATAAATCACTGAGAATCTCGATTTTTTCAGGCATATTCATAGTGTTTTTCATCGATTTTGAAATGAAAGCGTAAATTTTTTTGATGTGGACGAATTTCCCGTGTTTTATCAAGGCAAAAATTTCCTTTCGTTATAAAATCTAATACCATTTTTGTTCTGACTTGGAATCAATTCACTGGTGTATATATAGTTGTAAAAAGAGGACACCAATCATCAGTTAGACTATCCGGAAATTGCATTCAACCGCTTAGATGTCCTTAATTAATGCCCTAATTAGACTGCCAGATAAGCGGTAGTTATGACTGTTACTGCCAAAACTTTTATCCGATGTGTAAATAGAT
>SCLD01101633.1:0-10214 GCA_004367895.1 Oikopleura longicauda | reverse complement strand
ATTAGTAACAGTCGCATTCTTACTGTCACAATACTGCGTAAGCGTCACTAAGAATGTCACTTATAATTTCTTGTTTGTCAACGAAATTGTTTTAATCTATTGCAATCATTGTTAAATTCACACTGTGAATTTCACAGGCAATATCTATGTCACAAGAACCCAATTTTCATACCGTGTATGTCACATACAGTATGTGGTTCACATACTTTACAAGTGTTTTTCGGCCAACGCGTACGCAGAGTTGAAAAAGCACTATAGCCAAGTCGCTACCGTGGTACTAGCAAAACACTAGTCAGTGCCTTCGATGCCAAAGACGTTGGCTCAGTGGATTTTGCGTTCGCGTACGTTATTTCAAAATGTTACATTTACTTATTTAAACTTATGGTCCATACTAACGAATTGAAATGGTTCAAAATTTATACGGGTTCACATAAATAAATATTAATTTTATAAAAACATCTCTGTAGATGTAGATATCGGAGTTTCAGAAATCGATCCGAATGACTGATCGGAATGAATCATCGAAACTCATTTTTTCTTGATTCTGCAGAACAAAAAGATATTTATTTTTAAACACATCGAAAGAAGGATTCCAGCCAAATTAAAAAAAAATGTGTTTTGCTTCGGAGTGAAGACCTAAAAATATATTTTTGTAAAAAGAGAATACAAAATTGAGAGTTGAAAAATGGATCGAAATCAACATACAGTCAATCTTTGCTGATTTTACTGCTTCTGAAATATCTGATTCTGGTCTTTGAGAATCTAATTATGGTCTTTCGAATGTTCTAATTTTGGTATAGATTTTTCTATAACCATCTTTTTTCGAAAAAAAACTTGTGTCAATCCTGTTTGATAATTTATACATTATGATATTTGAAATTTTCAAATTGAAGGGTTACCTACTGCATTAACTACTACTGTGAATGGGACTTATTTATCTTATTTTAGTACCCCCGGTATTTGTTCGTCGATATTTATTCGGGTGAAATGTCAGGCGGAACACTCTCATGCCTTCGGACTTCCCTCGTATTCTGTTACCATGGTTGGAGGTGGACTGTTCCCAAAAATTGTCAGTTCCTTACAGCCAAAGAGCGCCATCGAGTGATGGTAGACACATTACATATCAACCACCTGGCCATTTATCAATTTATTCGAATTTTATAAATTCCAAATTCGAGTCAGATAAATTCAATAATTGAAAAGATTTGGTCAAAAATATGTTAAGAAGTTTTGGCTTTTTAGGTTCTGGTTAAAATTTTAAAAATGCGCCTATTCTACATGGGCTTATTTTGAGGTAAAATGCGCTTTTTGTGAAATTAACCATTCAAAGCCATACTTCAAGGGTCAACAGCCTTGGAGTGTCACAAATGTCGAGGCAAAATCGATTCCAGTGGCGTCCTAGTGTCCGGTGATGAGACCTGCTGGACTGTGAGCGCGGACGAAAGTCTGGTCGTAACCTGCGACGAGGAAAAAGACCTCTGTGGCATTGAGATATACTCGGATTGGGCTGAAAATGGGAAACAGTACCACGAAATATTACGTGGTTGTATGAGTTCCGAAGAATTTATTGTAGACACTACTACCTCATGTGTTACCACCGATGCTGGCATCATAGGACACACCAGAGATTGCATCAAAACTTGTGACTCTGACAAATGCAACACAGGAACGTTTCAAAATTATCATTTTGTATTATTCCAGGAATCCACAGTTAATTGCATTTATTGAAGCGCAATAAAGACGATTTACTCGAAATGATGAAAACTGACATGGCTACTAATAATGTAGCTGAATGTAACCAATGTGATGGCAAAGATGAATGTCTTTCAGATGACAATCAAGCCGAATGTCCATTCTACGCCGATAATGCGTGTTTCAACCATAGGACTGAAGACATCTCAGTTGATGGTGAAATCGATTATAACATCATCAAAGGATGCTCTGCCTTCTCCCAGAAGCACGAATGTCACTTGACGACGACTGAAGACACTCAAACTGGGATTCATCAACTGAAAAATTGCCGATCGACCTGCCAGGAAGAGCTTTGCAATTATGGAGAACCCAAGGCCGGTCTTATGTGCTACAAATGTGAATATCATCAGGACCATACCGGTAAAATGATCGGTTTATCGGATCCAACATGCTGGAATGGGCAACCATCAGATGAGTACGCTGAAGAGTGTAACGATGGCGAGCAATGTTTATTGGATATGCAAATCGATTGGCCTGTTGGGGGATATCAAGAAGTTATTGTTCGTAGACGTTGTGGTACCGAAGCTGATTTATATCCTGGTTCAAATGGATGTTACGATAATCTCCAGTTCCCTTTACCAGAATACATTTACAGAGATTGCAGTCTTCTTTGTGATGGTGACAGATGTAACGGTGCTGAGGTAAGTTTTCTTGTTTCATTCGGGGGTTGACGACCTCGTCCATGTCATAGTACGGAATTAATGAGTATTTAAGCATTTTGAAGAAGTTGCTCTCCAACATTCGACTGGTCGCGAACCAGGAACTCTAGAATGTCACACGTGTTCTTTCACCGAACGACCCGATTCCTCCGTTTCAGGCAACGAGAAATGTCGTGCTAATGCCATGGACACTCCAACTAATGTGTGTCCAACCTATGCAGACACGGGATGTTTCACTGCAGGGCACTGGATAAATCAAACTATTGGTGAAACTGTTTCAATTTTTGAAGAAGATCATCGTGGCTGTTCTTCTTTTGTTTTCAACAATTTCAATAATAACAATGGCGACTGTCACACATCTGTAACCGGAAACACTGTTGATAGTAACTGTAAATATACTTGTGACGGGTCCCAGTGTAACCAAAGCCCCTTGGCTAAGCGACGACAGTGTCACACCTGTAATGCTGCTATTGATGTCTCGGGTGCACCTGTTGGAACAACAAACAATGACTGCTGGGATGATCCCAGATCATCACCAATCCTTGAATGCGAAAATGAAGATGACATTTGTGCTGTTGAAATAATCGCCGACTGGTTCACCCGCGGTAATCACCTCGCCCAGGTAAAGCGCGGCTGTGTCGCTGCCAATACAAAAACACAATGCTCCGATGGGTCCACTGGACGAAACATGTTCAAAGACTGTATCAAACCATGTGTAGGAAACGCTTGTAACACCTACACAGATGAAGTTTCTGAAATGTTCAACCCAGAGGGTCCCACAGTCGATTCATGTCTGACCTGCTTTTATACTGAGTCTGATGGTGGCTATCTCAATGGTAATGTCAAATGTCTTGACAATCCAAAAGAATTCTCTAAACCATGTCCCGCCTACGCAAATCGAGGTTGTTTCCTGGGAACAAATTCGCATGTATGGGGTGATACCGAAGTTGCTGAAGAGATTTACCGCGGTTGTTCCACTTTTGTTATAGACGATGAAGTCTGTTACGAACAAAATCTTAATAGCATCACTGGCGAACTTCATGCATTCGGCATTTGCAAGAGTGCTTGCGAGGGCAGGAATTGCAACGATGGCGACAGACCAGAAATTGAAATCCCGATCGAGGGTGACTATCCAATGTGCCAAGAATGTTCTGTTTCATTCGATCAGAATAACAATACTGTTGGTACTGGTGACCTTGATTGCATTGACGGTCACAAAAGATTCAATCAGCTGTGTCCAAACAAGGGTGATATTTGCCTGACAGAGATGACAGCAGATTGGCAATCGCGTGGCAGAATAGACTATCGCATTGTACGATCATGTTCATCTGGTTTCGCTAATGAAAACTGCTTTGAAGGTCAGACCAACTTGATCTCATACAAAGATTGTCAAATTCAATGTGATCCAACGTTTGCTGGCGCTGGTTGTAACAACGGCCTTGAAGATATTTCCGAAAAATTTTCAACTGGAACAGTGAGCGAGTGCTTTGCTTGCGAATATTTTGAAAAAGATGATGGTAATGTACAAGGTATTCCAAACTGCTTGAACGAAATCAACCCAATGACAACCAAGATTCCAATTCATCAGTGCCCAAAGTATGCTGATTCTTCTTGCTATCATGCAGCATCATTCCACTCAGGCCGGTTTTCAGATCCATTCGCACATTCTGACTAAGAATTTCTGATTGGTTGATCAATTTTAAAACTTGAATAAGATTATCTTGATAATGGAAATGATTTTGAAGACGATTACCGTGGGTGCGCACCATTCCAAGCCGCAGGGTCTGACAACAGACCGTATTGTGTTGAAGCAACCATTGGGGGCTTTGAGCATAAAAATTGTAAAGAAATTTGCCAAGACGACCTTTGCAATACTAACCGAATCAACAAAGGTGAGTTAACCTATTTTATCTCAACTGACCGTAAATGACCTTTTTAGCAAAACGATGCTATACTTGTCAAGAAACGCGAAATGGTCAAAATGAAACCATTGGCGTTAGCAACTCTGGATGTTTTGATAAACTTGACGATAGTATGATTGTTGATTGTGCCCAGGATGAAGATTACTGTTTTGATGAAATGGTCATTGACTGGTTGCCAAAGGGCGAACAACAGATTTGGATAAAAAGAGGCTGTTCGGCAGAACCAGCTCCAGGGCCATGTCAAAGCGGCGAAGGTCAAAATGTCAAATACAAAGACTGTCAAACCAGCTGTTATCCAACAGATGACCAGCCATGCAACAATGATCTCTCGGTCGCTGACAAATATAGAATCGGTGCCGAAACAAAAGTTACTTCTTGTCATTCATGTCGATATGTCGAACATGACAATGGTGATGTTGAAGGCAACAAAAATTGTGAAAACAACCCAGCTGTTGGAGATTGTCCAGTTTATGCTGATATTGCTTGCTATACAGGTGCTGCTACGCACAATGCTCTTGAAGCTGGTAATGTTATCCGTGAGATTTACAAGGGTTGTTCGACTTTTGTTGCAAAAAATGGCGAAGAAGACAAAGTTCAGGAGCTCCCGAACCCAGACAGTGGCACCGTTCAAATGTACGGCATCACTAAAACGTCTTGTAACAGTAATAACTGCAATAAGGAACACAAGGCTCCTCAAGAACCAGAAATTCCCGATGACCCCGAACCAGAAATAGAAAATAGATGTCAAGTCTGTTCCGTGACCGTTGACCAGTATGAACGACAAATTGGTACTGGTCAAATCGGATGTTGGAATGGTGATTCTGCTTTTGAAAAAGATTGTGGTTCAAACGAATACTGTGTTGTAGACATGGAGGTTGACTGGCTACCTCGCGGTCATTTTAACTACCGTGTTGTTCGCGGTTGCAGAGCTACTCCAGCACCGGAGAACTGTTACTCTGCGGGGTCCAACCTTGTACAATATAAAGACTGCAGTGTTTCTTGTAAAATTGAAGAAGATGGTCCAGGTTGTAACAATGGATTGACCGATGTGGCATTAAAGTTTTCTGTTGGCAACGTCAGTGAGTGCTACAGATGCGAATACTATGAAGACTACAACGGTAATGTTGCCGGCTTTCCATTTTGTGGTGATAAAATTGATGTATCAAACACTCAGGTTGAACTTTATTCTTGTCCACTGTTTGCTGACGCTGCGTGTTATTGGGCTGGAAGCTATCACGATGATTATTCTAATGCTGACGTTGAATTTGAAGACGATTTCAGAGGCTGTTCCCCATTCACAATGAACCGTAACGATGAATGTGTTTCAAATAGCATCCAAGGCCTTGATCATCTCAATTGTAAGGGAACATGTAGCGAAGACAAGTGTAACACTGATGAGATCCTTCGTCATCTACAGTGTAATCAGTGCCAAACAACCGTTGATGCCGAGGGTAACCTTGTGGGCAGTGGTGATCGTCGTTGTTTCGACAATCCAGGAACGGAGTTTATGGCAGACTGTCCGGCGGGTACCACTCACTGTACTGATCATATGATGGTGGACTGGTTCAGTAGAGGATTTCAATATTACACAATGACAAGAGGCTGTGCTCCAATCGACGAGGGAAAAGATTATGACGAACCAATGGAATGTGCTAATGGAATGTCTTCTAAATTCGTATTCAGAGATTGCTATGCATTTTGCAAAGAAGACGGTTGCAACAATGACATGACTGCTGGCCAGCTTCATCAAGACGAAAACGGATACCTCGAAACTTCTTGTTATGCATGTAATTACGTTGAATCTGATGATGGCAGTGTTTCAGGTAACACCAATTGCCCTGACTCACCCACTGATGATTTGAAAAAATCGTGTCCGGCCTATGCAAATCAAGCGTGCTTCACGGGTACCGCTATTCATAACTTTGACGGCGAAGACAAAGAAGAAGTTTACAAAGGTTGCTCTGCTTTCGATCTCGGGTCACCTCTTTATGACACTGATGAAATCTCTGGAATTGAATATCGATTGATCAAAGAAACATGCCGCGGACCTAATTGTAATGAAGGTCATCTTGGTGGTAGTGAAAATCCAGCCTGTCACGTTTGTACCATCCGAAAGGATCATCTTGGTAACATCATCAATGGCGATAGCGACTGTTGGTCTGATGCATTGGATGGTGATAATTCAAAATTTATGCAAAATTGTTTCAATGAAAATGACGTCTGTATCACCGAGCTGACTGTCGATTGGATCCCAAAAGGCGAACAAGTTGCGACTCTCCAGCGCCGTTGTGGTCCGCGACCCACTTTGCCAGGTGGAAATGTTTGTTCTGAAATAAGTACGGATACTGGAATGGAAAAAAAATGCATTTCATATTGCGACACAAGTGAAGATGGAAACCTTTGTAACAACAATCTTTCTGTTGAAGACGAATTCGATGCTGGTAACGATGCTGTTCACGAATGTTACAGCTGTCTCTATGGCGAATGGTATAATGGAAATGTTCTAGAAGGTTCTAATATTTATTGCCAGGCACCAGACGCAACAGGACTTGTTCCAACTCAATCGTGTCCAAAATATCTCAATGCTGCTTGTTATACTGCAGCAACATGGCATAGCGACGGTAACAACGATTTTGAAGAGGATTATAAAGGATGCTCTGCCTTTAAACTAGATGACAACCAAGAAACATGTAGCGATTATGTTGTCAATGGGGTAATTTATAAAAATTGCAAATCCACATGCGATGACGATAATTGTAATAAAGTCACTCCAACTAAAACCATGTCATGCTATACTTGTGATCATACTGTGGATGCTGAGGGCAATTCTGTCGGTCTTGC
Source organism: Oikopleura longicauda (assembly GCA_004367895.1). Taxonomy (NCBI): domain Eukaryota; kingdom Metazoa; phylum Chordata; class Appendicularia; order Copelata; family Oikopleuridae; genus Oikopleura; species Oikopleura longicauda. The sequence continues at coordinate 3,040 of SCLD01101633.1, read as the reverse complement.
TTCTATGGAATCGTGCTTTTTTGATGTTCCGAACCCATCGTACATCGAGGAATGCGCTCAAGATGAAAATTTTTGTAAATCAGACCTTGAAGCTGATTGGTTCTTTGGCGGTATGATGACTTGGCGAATCAGACGCGGCTGTGCAAAATCGGCTGCATCGTCCTCTTGCACAGAATTTTCTCATAATTCTGATCAAATGCATTTCAAAGATTGTCAAACCAGTTGCATGGGAGCAAATTGTAATACTGGAACAAATGCTCTTTTTAATAAATTCGATTCTGGAAGACCTGATGAGATTTCTTGCTATTCATGTAGTTATCTTGAAAATGATGACGGTACTAATAGTGGAAATCGATTTTGCATGGACGAGGCTGATCGTGTCGACGGTGCTACGAGAATCTGCCCAAGGTAGGAACTCAAAAAAGAATCGGTAATAAGCCGTAACATTTCGGCGTTAAAAAAGATTACGGGTGAACAAATTTATCTGGATTTAGCCTCAACAAATGCCCTTTTCAACTAAACATCAAATACTTGTCACTGAAGTAAAAAAAACCGGCTATATTATCGGCCATACCATATGGTCAATATGGTAAATAGATGTTCAGATATGCTAATCATGGCTGTTTTGTTGGATCGAACCTTCATGAAAACCAAGACGGTAATCAAGTTGAACAAGTCTACAAAGGCTGTTCTTCATTTGTTGTTCAATCACCAATCTGTGATATTCAATATGACTTTAACGCTGGTTCTGACACTTATGATTTGGCGGTTTGCAAAGAGTTTTGTAACGAGGGACTCTGTAACAAAGAACACAATCGACCAGAGCTTGATGATTCAAACTATCAAAGGCAAAGTTCAGAATAATAAACACAAACAAGTGTGCACGATCAATAGTGCACGATACAAAGTGCAAATTTAAGTGAACTTATTTTAAAGGTGTTACACTTGCCAGGCCACTCAAGACCATTCTGGTAATAATGTTGGATCAGGTGATCCAAACTGCTGGGATAATCCGACCAGAACAGAATCTCAAATCTGTGATACTGATGATGTTTGCTTAACAATGGTTTCCGTTGACTGGTCACCAATGGGAGAGCAACTTGTTCACATATCTCGTGGCTGTCGTGCACCAAGAGAGACACCAACACAAGGCATCCCATGTACTGAAGTGACCTCCAATGACGGGACTTTCCATGTGAAAACGTGTGAAGAGACTTGTTTCGAAAGTGAATGTGTTGTTGACTTTGAATCAGTTGAAAATCACTTCGATCAGGGTAATGATATCACTTGTTATGATTGCATTTACGGAAAACTCGCGGACGGATCATTTTTACCTAATTCAAATATCAATTGCAGAGAACCGGTCGCAAGTGACGAAACTGTTAGATTAAAAGAATGTCCTAAGTTAATGAATGCCGCATGTTTCACTGCATCGTCATTCCATACAAGTTTAAAAGGTGAATACGATAGAGATTTCAAAGGTTGCTCTGCCTTTAAATTGGATGGAAAAGATGATCAAGATTCATCAGATGACGAATGCATCACTTACACATCGAATGGCGAAGTTCATACAACTTGCAAACAGACATGTTCCAGTGACAAGTGTAACAGTGTCACACCAACCAAGGTTCTTTCTTGTTACACTTGTGACACCACTGTTGATGGTCTCAATAACACTATTGGTTATGGACAGGCCGATTGTTGGTCAGAGAGTCCAAATCCAAAATACATGGAAGAATGTACCAACGGAGAAGAGTTCTGTAAAACTGACATTGAAGCTGATTGGCTTATCAATGGTAAGCAGTCATGGCGAATCAGACGCGGCTGTTCAAATGGGCCGGCACCGCAATCTTGCTATGAATTCTCTGGAAATGGGATGCACTTGAAAGATTGCACTACTACATGTACCAAATCTGGCTGCAATAACGGACTCTATGAAACTGCAGCACTTTATGACCAAATTGGACCGGACTTTAACTGCTACACATGTGAACACATTCAAAATGAAAATGGTATTGATAGTGGCAATAGTAACTGTGGTGACGAACCGGACAAAATTGAAGATGCGAGCAAATTATGCCCCGTTTATGCCAATGCGGGTTGTTATGCTGGAACAAATGCTCATTACGTAAGTCTCAATATTATATAGTACTTTAATGTAATTGACAAATAAAAAGGATAACTTAATTAAATATCATAATTTTCTGAAATGGCGCCCTCTATATTGTAAATTCATTCTCGTGTTAGTGAGCAATAGATGATATTTTATTTGGTTATACTTTTTTTAAAATGCTGGTGAGTTATCAAAGGTGAGTTATCAAAGGTGAAAACCTGAAAATGTCACCAACATGTTTCGTCTAATGTCACCAACATTTTATTTAATTTCTGATTTCAAGGATGCAGAAGCTGTTCTTTATGAACAAGTATACAAAGGCTGTTCAACGTTCAGTTTGCCTGAAACGGAGTGTGGAACTTTGATCGACATCACCATTGATGGAAATAAAGCAGACTACGGTGTTTGCAAAGAAACTTGCTTTGGCAATAATTGCAATCGATATCATGAACATCCGACAATCAATTCGAAGTCTTGTTATTCTTGCAGCATCATGAAGGTTATTAAAAAATGAAATTTATTTCGTGTTTAAAAAACGTAGTACCAATTCAATTTAACACATTCTTTGAACGTTTGTAAGAATTTTCGTTTTTGAAATCGTTTCTTATTATCGGTTTTTAAAAGTTATTAAACTGCTAAGGGTGTGAGGTACGAATCAAACCGTATGATTTTTAAATGCGTCTCAGGGCCATGAAAATTTCAGGAATAACTATTTTTGATGCCTTGATTCAGAACTGAAGTTCTTGAATCGATATAAGTTACGGTTCATAAAAAAACTTTGACAAAAAGATTAAATAATTAATTAAGGACCATATGGGAAATACCCTTGGGTATGCTGATGAAAATTGTTGGGAAAATCCATCGCCACTTGATCGCGTTCAATGCGCATCGGATGATATTTGTTTGACTGAGATGAAGGTCGAATGG
>SCLD01101622.1:0-10216 GCA_004367895.1 Oikopleura longicauda | reverse complement strand
TTTAAACAAACAACATAATTCAAGAAAAACAAAATACAAGTTCCAATTATAATATTTTCTCGTTTTTTTTTATTGTGTAAAAGTCGCACCGACTTGAAATTGACGGGGATGAAAATTACCGTGGGAAAATAGTTCTCGGGACAAAACAGGTTGAATTCCGTTTAAACAGAAAATTGACGTCAATATATATGAACACAGACTAGACACAGGCATAATAGTAGTGAGAGAAAGAGGCACTTGGTCACACAGGAACGACGTGGCGACAGTGTAATTGAAATTCTTTTCATAGAATGAAATGCGTCATCCTAGTCGCCGGGCACGGCACCCAGCTTGAGTCAGATATACGTGAGAAGGGACCGCGCGATTTGGTCGGCGTGCCCAAAGCACTACTGCCCGGTGTCAATGGCAAGAAGATATTGGACTCGTGGTGGTGTTGTTTAAATCAAAAGAACATTTTTAGCGATGTTTACTTGGTCACCAATGCCGACAAGTACAAGCACTATGAGCGATGGGCAACGGCTAATCAGTTTCCAATCGAAAATATCATCAATGATGGGACAACGACGGCTGCGAATGCGATTGGCGCCGTCACCGACTTTCAGCTGGCGATTAACACGCGCAACATTGACGAGGACGTGTTGGTGGTGGCCGGTGACATGTTATTTGACGAGAATGCGCTTGACATTACCCAAGTTGTACGATACTTTCAAAAGATTAAAACCAAGCATCGGGGCAACTTGTCAATTTACTACGAAATGGAGCCGTACGAAGATCCAAGTACGCGTGGGATTATCGAATTGGATGACGATCATCGCATCACGCAACTGCTTGAAAAGCCAAAAAGTGAAGACGAAACCAAAAGTCGCCTGGCGTCAGTCGTCTTCTACTGCTTGCGCGGTGAAGTGTTGCCCCAAGTTGACGCGTACCTAACCACCAATCCACACAGTCGCAGTTTTGGCCATTGGGTCAATTGGTTGATTAAGGATGGCCAAGTCCAGTTCTATGCGATGAAAATTCCGACCCGTTTCCAATTGATTGGTCACGTTGGCCTTGCTGATTATCAAAAGTGGTCGACTTATTTTGCCGATAGGGAACTTGGTGGCATTTCATCATCATTGGTATGGGGTGTCATTTTAAATGGGTGTCTGTTTAAATTGTAGTTTTATTTTGTTACACCAAGGGGTAAAAGGGACACTGCCGTTCAGAATCAAGTACCAATCACCTGTCGCGCCTATGCCCGCGTTGGCCTAATGGGCAATCCGTCCGATGGTTTCCATGGCAAAACCATTTCACTGTCAATCTCCAACTTCTGGGCCGAGGCCACCATTATTGAGAGTGAGCGTTTGCGACTCGTTCCACATCCGTTGAATGATCCTACCTCATTTGGTTCACTCGCCGATCTCCATGTCATCTCGACCAAAGAGGGCTATATGGGTGGCCTGCGCCTGGTCCAGGCAACGTGCAAAAAGTTTTACGAGTATTGCGACACGAATGGCATTGCCCTGCCTAGGCGCAATTTTACGCTCAGTTACGATACGAATATACCACGTCAGGTGTGTTCACTTGATTAACTAAGCAACGTAGACAATAAAGGGTTTAAACAGGTCGGCCTGGCCGGCAGCAGCGCCATCGTCACCGCGACACTAAACTGTCTGATGCGTTTCTTTAATCTATCGGAAACGGATTTGCCGAAGCCGATTCGCGCCTCATTTATTCTCAATGTCGAAATGGATGAGCTCTTCATTCAAGCGGGCCTGCAGGATCGCGTCATTCAAGTCTACGAGGGCCTCGTCTACATGGACTTTGACAGGGGCCTCTTTGAACGACAGGGCCATGGCGAATATATTCCACTCGATGATGTCAAACTGCCCCAGCTCTTCTTGGCCTATTCGCCAAACCCGTCCGACTCGGGTCGTATTCATTCAAATGTCAAGCAACGGTGGCTGGCTGGTGATGAGGATATTGTCGAGGGGATGAAACACTTCAGTCATATTGTCGATCAGGCGCGCGTGGCGCTAGAACAGTCAAATTGGAAACTATTGAAAGAGCTGATGACGGCGAATTTCGAGCAGCGACGTAAACTGTACACAGGTTTATACATTAGCATTTAACTAGCTCCATTTTAACACCACTCTGTCTACAGACCATTGTCTGGGCGGCGAAAACTTGAAGATGATTGCAATTGCGCGACAGTTTGACGCCGCCGCCAAGTTCTCCGGCTCGGGCGGTGCCATTGTCGGCCTGTTGACTGATGAGTCGAAGAAACGAAAGATGAAGGAAACGTTCAACAAGAATGGCTTTGTCTATTTGGGTTTGCCATTAATGCATATTATTCAAACCATTTCGGCGGTGAAATGAGCTGTATGTTTAGATTTGATGCCAAATTATCCGCAAACCGAGGAGGAGTTGAGGTCGGCCCAGGACGCGTTAAATGGAACCGCCCTATGATAATAACAATATACCGCCATGGCCAAAAAACAATGGAACACATGTCAAAAAAGTGCAATCGGAAATTACATAACCAGAAGTGCAAAACCGTGCCTTATACTGATCTTTTATATTTAGCTGAAATAAATTACACACATATGAACATAGACACGAAAATGTCACGCTTGGGTTGAATTTGATGGCAGACATTACATATACTGTATCTCTTATGTTCGCATTCAAGTGTAAAAATACGGCCGAGTCGCCCTATATTCATCCCTCCCCCTTATTCTCGTCGTCCCCGGACTTTTCTTCGTCTGCGATGTGTGTGTGTGTGCAGCTTCGGATATAAATCGATAAAAATCGACATACAGGGCCGTGCGTGTGTGAGAAAGAAGAAAAAGACCTTTTGAACCCTTTTTTCTCTCTCCCACCACACACACACACACAGTCGAAGAGAAAGAGCTCGTGTCGTGTTTCGGCGGCTCTGATTTCGGACCGTGGATTTTTGTCGTCACTCACTCACTCTCTGAGTAAAGTGATTTTCGTTCGAAAGAGAAAATAAAAAAGAAGCGAAGAAAGACGACAACAAAAGCAGGTATGAGCCTCTAATTGACTGGAGAGTGTGTAGAGAGAGAGAGCAGGGCACGGCACGTTGGGGGATAGTAGTGTGAATCAATACCGCAAAATCATCATCCTCATTTAGAGGAGTAGTAGCTCATCCCCATCATCACCCACTGTAGTGTTGGTGAGAGTTTTACGTCAAACAATTATTATTTAAATTGTGTGTGTGCCGTCATTTATTCGAAGATTTATTCGTTTTTTTTTTTCTTTCGTGCCATTGCGCACCCGCTGCCTTATTCGCCAATGTAGATTCGTAGTCCAATTTGATATTAGGTTTATTGTCGTGTTTCATTGAAGTGAAACGGAGCGTGTTACAGACAGGCAGGCAGAGTACGCCGAGGAGGAGCTACGACGAAATTAAGAGATCTGTCGTTCGTAGCGTACTCGACGTTAGGTCCCATGGTACACGATAAAGAGAATCCCACAAAAACGTCATTACGTTCAGATACAAGCGATTTGACTCGACAACGGAGAATAATGAATGCAAAAGTGGTGGGCGCTACTCTGACGCATCCATTACCATCATCTTTTGACTGCTTATTGTTAATCGACAAAGAATCGAACTTGACATTTTAAACACACAGACAACGCAGCATACACATATAGTCGGAGTCACTATGCAACATGGAAACAGTTTTGTGGATAGATTTGGCGATGACAAGGTAATTAACACAGAATGTCCGACTTACCCTACTTGAACAATACTCGTACGTAGCAGCATATGAAACATAGTCTGGTGAAAATGAAGAAGAACAAGACTTCATCATCAAAGAGATACCAACGTCGTGCCAGTTTCGGCAGTGCCATTGGCACAATTGAGTACCGCCAGCAACAAGAGTTCACACTATGCAAGCCCAAGTACCAAGAGTACCACTTCGAGAGTGAGGAGGCCCTGTGCCAAGCAGTCAAGCAAAAGGGTCGACGCACGTCATTGCCAGCGGTACTCGCCCAAACCATTGGTAGCGCCACATCGTCCAAACCAATACTAATGGACTCAAAACATGTGACCTTGATCAACGAAATCGTCACCGACTTGTTGAACTCGGTCAAGGATCTCACTCAGCCCGTCATACTGTCATTGAATCGAATCAAAGCACTATTGGTGAGTTCACACTTCGAAAACGGATGGGAGCAGTTTATATTTCAATAGGAGCCATATGAACGGCGTCTAACCGAACAGTTTATTGACAATGAAGCCGGGTGCCACGCCGATAGGTTTGTCTTATTTCGCCCAAAAAGTTCAAAAAAGAAATAACCATTCCGCAACCCAATTAAAGTAGTGAACTGTCAGACGATGAACCGCACTGCTGGCCCCGTCACCAATCATCCGTTGATCAGGTTCGGCTTCTTGCTTCCTCGTCCTCGTCTTCGTCCCCGTCGTTCCCGTGTGTGTGTGTGTGTATAATTCAATTTAATATTTAAGTATTCAATGTGCGCCTCGAGCTTGCCGCGCGTTGGTCACATGCCGTCGCAGCAGGCGTTGCCACCGTCGCATAAGCGGCCAGCACGCCACACGGAGTTGACGACGACGCAGAAAGGTTTTTTTCGCTTTGCTCTCTCGCTCAGTCGACATCATTAAAATTGTAACAGCCAGGGCCGAAAATGCCAGTAGAAGTCGAAATGGCACTTTAGGCCTTTAGTAATCGTTAACGTCAATTTGGCTTTTTCGAGTTGGGCTTTAATTGTGAGAGACGGAGAAACGGCGGATAAAGTAGAGGCTAATCCGTACTTGATTGAGCACACACACACACAGTCACTGTCTCATCGGTCACTACGTTATAGAGAGGAGATAGCGGTTTTACAGCCCATTTTCCCTTCTAACTCACCTGCCCGTTTGTGCCTGTGCCTGTGTGTGTGCGTGTGTGTGTGTGTGCCCACAGCACCTTTCGCTGCTCAGCAAAAAAAGAGTTACTAACAACCGAGTGAGGCAAAAGCCGCAAAACGTCGAAAAATAAGAGATAAATATTTATAGTCTATTTGATTCTATTTTGGGGTGGAGTGAATAGAAAGGAAACTTTAAGGTCACAAATCGTATCCGACAATTCACTTGGCGCAGCAGCAACAGCACCAGCACCAACAACGACAAGCACATCATTTGGCGGAGACATCGGGCTATGATACCGACAATGGTGGTGTGTTAGAATCCGACTATGGCAAAAGCAGTGATAGGAACCAGGCTTCCCAATGATGATGATTTGGGGAAAACGGTCATTTATTCATTTTAGTGGCTCATTTTTGGCGTGTGTGCTAGAGAGAGAGAGACCGAGCGAGCGAGCGAGAGAAAGGGTGTGTGTGTGTGTGCTCAAAAAGAGAAGAGGCAGTCTGTGTAGAAACAAGAAAAGTGACTAGCAAAGATAGTGAAATGTGTTCATTCACACCTTTGGCCCTTTGCAAGGCAAAAAAGGTATTTCGTTCATCTCCCTTTTGAAACGACCTTTGATTATCACACACACAGACACAGAAGACTACATAAAATTTGACGTTTTCTGAAGTAGTAAAACACACAAGTAGAGAAAAGCTGGGCGTAACGTGTAGCTGAAAGCGATAAAATCATCATTGGGACACATAGTTACAATAATGGACAGACCGGATTGCCCGGTCAACGCAGAACGGACGGCACAATCGGATTGCCGATGATGGTCCAGTATGGCATGAACAAGGTGACGACAACGACCACGGCGGCGCCACCAACCGCAACCCAGAACCAGGTGGTTGTCGCCAGTGGTGGGGCAAATAATAACGGCTCGTCAAACCGCATTCGACCTGGCGAAAGGCATGATAATGACTCGGAGTCGAACCAATCTACCACTTCTCGTGCAGGTAATTAGTTTCTTTGTACGGCCGACCTTTGACCCGTTAATTAAGGTAGCAATAGTAGTAGTGCAGTCATCGATTGCAAGGTTGATGAGTTACTGGCCCAAAACAAACACTGGAACTTTCCTATCTTTGAGCTGCGTGACGCCACCCAAGAAGTCCTGTCCAAGTTGGCTTATCGGTTGTTTGATCTCTCCGGCCTGTTCAACCATTTCCGCCTACCACGTGATAAATTCCTATCCTATTTTCACGCACTTGAACAAGGCTATCAGCCAGTCGCCTATCATAACTCAACTCATGCTGCCGATGTCCTGCAATCAGTTTGGTGTCTCATCAATAATCCACCAGCGCGTGACACCAAGTAAGTCAATTGCCATTTTTGTTGAACACTGACAAGTCACAATAACCGACATAAAGTCAGTGCAATTACTCAGACACCACAATTAACTCTCTCGTTCAAGGACACTAGCCGAACAAATCAACAAAGACGAGGTGTTGGCACTTTTACTTGCTGCTGCCATCCACGACTTTGATCATCCTGGCTATACAAACAACTTTCTCGTTGCACGAGGTGACCCATTGGCGATACTGTACAATGATCGATCAGTGCTCGAAAATCATCACGTTGCATCGGCGTGGAAGTTGATGATAAGTGATAAGCGGCATGAATTTCTTAGCGGGCTTGATCCGAAGCTCTTGACACGTATACGAATGCGAACAATTGATCTGGTGCTGTCGACAGACTTGACCAAACATTTTGATATCTTGAAGACGTGGGAGGCGCGCTTCGTCAATGGCGCGATTGATATTAACGATGAGGAAAACCGCAACATCATGATGCGAATGATCATCAAGTTTTCCGATATTGCCAATCCCGCCAAAGAGTACGAGTCCCACAAAAAATGGAGTCGCCTAGTATCACAAGAGTTCTATATGCAAGGTGACGAGGAACGGTATGTATTTGATTAGCCTGATTTAATTTAATGTAATGCACTGTAGGAAACGTGGTCTCCAAATATCACCATTTATGGATCGCCACAAGCAAGATTTAATCAAGAACCAAATGAACTTTATCAAGTCAATTGTGAAGCCGTGCTTCGAGTCGCTCTCGTCTCATGACTACTTGATCAGTCGCGACAATTCAATTATTGGCCGACAGTTACAGGAGAACGAGCTCACGTGGGAGTTGACACGCGTCGACCAAGACACAGGATTGTTGATTGTGCCCGACAAGGATGAAATTGACAAGTTGCTAAGTGATCGACGGGCAAAGAAACTAGAGCAAATTGAACACGTATCAATCAAGGAACGTTTAGTTTTTAATAGTGTAAATATTATACGAAATAGAGCAACGAAACTAACCGACAAGCAGCAAGGTGAATCGGATGGGTTAATCTGCGAGGAAGTAGTCCAAGAGCCCGAGCCAATTAGTAATGGATCATGGAGTGAGCAGCAACAGCATCAACAGAACGGTCTATTAAATGCGTGCTGTGCACCCCTATTCTCCGTTTTCCGACGAAAGTATCGCCACAATCAGCGATAACCTTTACTTTAAGTTGAATTATTTTGTAAACTTTTTGTACAAATCTCGTTTAAACGAACAAAACAAGAAAACAGCCATAATATTAATCAAACAATGAAGTCTATAACTTTTGACCAGTCCAAAAATTACATTTACAGGTAGTGAAACACGTCAATATCGCAATCCGGTAACCAAAGGTGTACCATTCATGCCAATAAATACAAAACACAGTCTGTTCCACTATTCGAGTAAACAACTATATATATGTGCGACAGATATATTTTTTGAAGAAGCGCACCCGATTAATTAAACAAGTCAAGTGTTTGAGAATTGTAAAAATATGAACACTGGCGCTTCCTCACTTGCGGTACTACTTCCACTTTAACAAGAGAAATATCATTAAAAATGGATAGGTATTTAAATATAACCGGGCAAAGTGCGTGTCTGTCCTTGTTTAAGACTTAAGTTCTTACAACTTAAGGAATTCCGAATGATATAATGTCAATATTGCAAAATTAAATTCAAAGTTAAACACACTAGTTAATAGTTTTTGACAGTTCCCATTCTAGCGAATGTGACAACTCAGATGACTGGTCCTACTCATGCCTTCGATTCTATGCCTTCTCCGCCGTCGACTATATCGTCTTCACCACCATGTTGCTTGTCTCAGCCGCTGTCGGTGTCTACTTTGCGTATCGCTCGCGACGAAATGAAACACTGGACAATTTTACGTTGGGCGGGCGTGACATGCACGCCTTTCCGACGTCTTTGTCAATTATGTGCACGACCTTGTCGGCATTGACTGTTATTGGCACGCCGGCTGAATTCTATGGATATGGCGCTATGTACTTTTGGATGACGGCGGTCTACTGTCTTTCCATGATCATTTCGGCTGAGATGTTTATTCCAGTCTTCTACAAGCTTAGTGTGCGCAGCACATATGAGTACCTAGAGCTGCGTTTTAATCACGTGTTTCAAATAGATGAAAAACTTAAATTTTGTCGAATTAATTTTAATTTCCTCATAGTTATCAAACACGGACTAAAAGCCGAACATTACGTTCCCTCACTATGTTTCTCTTTGTAATGGCCGGCACGGTAACAACAGGCATTGCTATCTACACACCGGCCACAGCCCTTTCGGCAGTGACTGCAATGGACTTGAACCTGGCAATTTTGTCGACTGGTATTGTTTGCATTTTCTATACGATGTTGGGTGGGATGAAAGCAGTTGTGTGGACCGATGTCATTCAATCGACATGGATGATTTCTGGTTTGTTTGCCGTCACTGTTTATGCCGGGAAACAAGTCGGTGGTGGCTATGAGTACATTTATGAACGTGCCAAGGCCACCGGGCGTGCTGATTTTTTCGTATCATCGTGGGATCCGACCGTTCGTGGTTCCTTGCAGTCAGTCATTATTGGCAATGTCTTTGGACTGAATGCATACTCATTCTGTGTCTCCCAAGCCTTTGTCCAGCGCTACTTATCATGTAAATCAGTCGGTCACGCACGTGCCTCTGCATATGCCTCGTTGCCGTGGCTCGTATTAATCATTACTTTGTGCATGACGAGTGGCTGGGCGATGTACGCGTACTTCGAGCACTGCGATCCGGCCGCCGCTGGCCTCTTGGACACGTCCGACCAGTTAATGCCATATCTAACCACTTTCATGTTCCAAGACATGCCCGGCGTGTCAGCCGTTTACGTGTCCGGTGCATTTGCCGGTGCCCTCAGTACAGTCTCTTCTAACTTGAGGTTAGGGAAGAGTTTAAATATTAAATGACCGGCTAATTGTCCATTAGTTCAATGGCAAACGTCGTGGTGAATGACTTCCTGGCCAAGTACACGCAGAAACGGGGCGAGCGATTTCAAATTCTGTTGAACAAGTTGCTCATTGTTTTCATTGGCGCCTGTTGTATTGGCTTCGGCTACTTGTCGAATGCGTTGCCGGGTGGCATTATTGAGGCGGCTTTGTCGATTAATGGCATAGTCGGCGGTCCAACCTTTGCCATGTTTTCACTTGGTTTTCTTTTCCCCTTTGTTGGGACTGAGGGCGCCTTTGCCGCTTTATTGAGTGGTACATCGTTGTGTACATGGATATATATGGGCCGCATCATTACTGAGCCACCGGTAAGAATACGTTTATATGAAGAACTAGATATATAACATGTTTTAGACTGAAATCGTAGAAGAGAAATGGAATCAACTGAGTATAACAACTGAATCTTGCATCTACCAAAACGGTACGCAATTCCCTCAACCACCAGATGTTCAAGCTGATTATGTTGAAAACACGGGTTTACTGTCGTTCTACTGGATATCATATCATTATATTGGCTGTGTCGGGTACTGCACGTCAATGATAACTGGCTTCACAGTCAGCCTGGTTATTTACTATGCACGTCAGAAACGTCTGACAGACGCGCAAAAAAATCCACGACTTCATTTTTTCGTATTTGATCATTTTATGTTGCGTTGGCTGCCGAACAGGTTTCGTTGCTGGGCACGTTTTGGTCTGGAAAATCCCGATTTGGTTGACAAGAAAAGTCCAGCGGTCTCAAGTGAAGTGCTGGAACGAAAATCTACCTCGTTGAATTCTTCCTCAGATGAAGATTCTTTTTAAAGTGAATGACAATACTCAAGATGACTATCATTTGTATTCGTCAGAAAATAAATCAAGAACAGAAGTCCCGACGGGTGAACTTGGGGTGACACAAAACAGAAAACAAAAATGTGCGAATTTGCACAATAATGAAACAAGTGTTGATTGTGTTGAATGAAGCACAGAGAAGTGGGCATAATCTATGTACAGTAGCTAGATAAGAGGC
>SCLD01101611.1:0-10217 GCA_004367895.1 Oikopleura longicauda | reverse complement strand
TGATGACGTCATCACTATGCGGAAAAGGAAGCTGGCGTTTCACTTGTTCAGACGAACATAAAACATTACAGTCTAAATGTTGCTTGTTAGAGTAACTGCGTGTAGAAAGAGGACCATGAAACTCTAAAATCCACGTAGTATCACCCTTAATCAGCTGTTTCGAGGGTAAAATGCTTTTTCCTGGGTCACCCCCTACTTATGTAAAATATCGTTATTGAAATAAGTGCTGTACAAAACGAGTTTATCAAGTTATGAATGGAAGTAGACTTCCTCCTCGGCTCCCCCTCCTCCTCCTAATATGATTACATCAGCTTCGAAGGCTTACAAAGTTTTTCGACATACTCTTTCGAATTTTTTCTCTCAGTCTGAAGTTTGATTCCCCTGAGGTGAGTGAAAAAAAAGTAAAAAAAAATGACTTTTTAAAAGTGAATATTTTAGAATGAAGCTAATTGCGACATGCTTGGCCGCAGTTGTCTTCAGTCAACATGAAGCCGATGGCTTTTGGAAGACAAAATGCTGTCGCAGATACAGAGTCGATGATAACAGTACGGATCCCATTTTCGACGGTTTGTACGAGCTCGTTGGCAAGTATCCCGAGGATACGACGGGGCGACCCCTGTTCCAGCATGAAGATGAGAAATTGCACTTGTACTATACGCCTGACTTGAAATTGTGGCGACTTGGCTCAGTGAACGAGGAAAGTGATTTGGATTACATGGCACCGAAACCAACAGAGGGTTGCCCGAACCTGGGTGAGTGGGGTGATGACGTTGTCCTGAGTTGTGATGAGAAGGTCAAAACGACTAAGCAACCTGGAACGGGCCCAACGAAGCCCGGTCCGACTAAACCGGGTCCAACTAAACCGGGCCCGACAAGACCCGGCCCGAAAATGTGTTGCACAAGGTTAGTACTAAAAGACTCACTAATCCAAGTAACCAACACGACAAAGCTACGATGTTGTCGACAAGCGACCCCTCGAAACCGAGCCGGGTCAGGTTGACGTGTCTGGTACGTATGAGATGGTGACTGATGCGAAGAAGAACGATCGGCCAATGTTCAAAAATGTTGACGAGTTCATGGAAAGTAGCGGTCTCTTCTTCCACATGTGGTTCCAACCGGACAAAGAGTCGTGGCAAATCGGTGACAAGGATGGCCTATTCGAAGTGCCGACTATCACCGCCTCCGAGCCGTCGCACTGCCCGTTGAATGGTGATTGGGGCGATGGTTTAGAAGTGACATGTGCTGCCCGGCCGCCGAAGCCAACGCCGCCGAAGCCAACTGGCCCGCCGAAGCACGAGTGTTGCAAACGTTACAGTGTTGAAGGCGAGGGTGATTGGAAAGGCATGTATCTCTTCAAGGGCATGATGAACGAGGCGCCAATTTACGTCAATCCAGATCACATGTTTGGCGTCACCAAAATGCTGTACTTGTGTGATGAGTGCAAGAAATGGGTGTTTGGCTTCACGAAAGATCCGACTGACGTTGACACACTCATCTCGGCCGAAGTTGCCAAATGCCCACATGAAGCCGATTTTGGCGGTTTGAAATTAAACTGTCTCGAAGACGAAGACAAACCAGAAGCGGATACATGTTTGTTGAAGAAAGCCACCGAAACGGGCAAATGCGCCGACATTGGCGACCAGTGTAACATGAAGACGACTGAGCTGACTGACGAGAACAATGAGGGCTCACGCGCCACAGTCGCCTGTCGTCAACACTACCGCATGAACTTGCCATATGACAAGGATCCGTTTGTGTATGGCAAGAAGACGACATATGCCTATTGTAAATGTAAAAATGGCGAGTGTGGCTGGGAGTTCACTAAAGGCGCCGTCCAATGTACACTCTGTCCAGTCGAGCAGTTACAAGCGCGCAATGGCAAGAAACAAAAGTTCATCGAGTGGGAGACGGGCATCGCCATTTACTACCCGATCAAGGTCGATGTGCGCGCCACTGAGGGCTGGCATGTGGCGCTTGATTTTAATGCTGAGATTGGCAATTTTACGCGGCCCGATGAAATCGTTGACGTCGACATTGTTGATGTAATTGACAAGGACAAAGATAAGGATAAGGACAAGAAGCCAGGCCCAGACAAGGTCAGTTAGCAGAGTGTGAACTTTTAAATTCTGAACGTATATTATAGAAACCGGGCCAGACGAAAAAGTGTGCCGTTCGTTCGGGCAACATGAAGCTGACGTCTGTCTCAAAGAACGGTCGCATGTGGACCTTCACCCCGAATGTCGCCTCACTCTCGCCATCCACGTGGAGTGGCGATAAAAAGGTGTACTTGCTCGCCTACTTCGACAATATGACGAAAGACGACATTGAAAAGGCGAAGAAGGCGACACTACTCTTTTTCAAGTTCAAAATGCCGCGCAGTTCCGCCTCGTGTCTGGTTGATCGATTTGATCGTTACCCACTCCAGCCAGATGATGATGAAGACGAAAAGGATGAACAATAAAAACGAAGGTCACAATGGAAACAATAGTACTTATTTTGGTGACGCAATTAATAAATTTAAAACTGGCTTGCTTTACGACATGTTTACCACTTTTTCTGTGTTTACAACTCATAAAGTCTAAGTTTTGGCAAATTAGTATTTTAAGAACTCTGTGAGCAGCCTTTGAACTATATTATGTTGATCAAACTTGGTGAACTGTTCCACAGATGTACTAAACTATGATTACTAAACAAGTCAGAAGTCTGATTACTTCCAATGTGTGTGTAACAGATTTTTAATGATCAAGTATTGATTTTGTCATTTTTTTTTCGCCATGTCAAACCTTCTTGTTGTCAAGAACGTTAGTTACCGAAGCACCCCACAGTATCCTCGTACCATTGACAGCGTGAGTCATGAAGAACCTCGTGCTTTTGTGCATTGAAAGAGACACTTACTAAGGAGATAATCGCACTAGTATGTTTGGCCCAGTCAGAAATAAAACGAGCATAATTCTGAAACAGAATATCCAATAAATAGAGACGCTCTCATGTCAGCCAAACCGATAAATATGTAAGTTGTAAAGTGGGAAAAATTACAGAAAAAAGTCAGTTGGCGCTGTTAGTGAGGCGTGGCCTCGAAAATTTGAGTCACAAGTAACACACACAGATAATATATACAATACACGGCGATAAAACACAGAGAAACGCGGGTGAAAAAATGAATGACTTTAAACTCGAATCAGCGCTCGATGATTACTATAATAACTACTGGTGAGTTACAGTAGTAGACTTAGACACGCACGTCGATTAGGTGTTGATCCTCATGGTCATGTTCGTTTAAAATAAAAAAATCTTTGACAATATGCCTTCAGCAAAAACAAAAACATGATGATGCTGGACGCTCAGGAACAGTACTCGCCGTCGAAGTGGTCGCCCCGTCTCACTGAGGACGTCATCGTTGGCTCCCACATCAAAGAGGTAAGTGCCATTACGTTCGTGTTCGTAAAAAGTTATTTCGTGACCATTGTCTAGACAAAGTGTGCGACAGAACACGCCCGAAGTGTACTAAAATGCGATTCCAATATACGGTACTCCGATGAGGGCAAAAGGAACATTGGGATTCTTTTATTATACCAAATTGATACACTGATTATGAGCACAGTTTAAATCCCCAATACACAGAACTGCAATGGACATCTACTACCCGGCAAGCTATACAAAGGGTACGCAGATTTTCATGTTCATTCATGGTGGCTACTGGCAGGAGTGCGGTCTGGATCAGACTGGATCCTTTGCCAAGTCCGTCACCGACATGGGCCTCATCTATGTCGGCGTCAGTTATGATCTGTGTCCCGAGTACGTTAAACTATTCGAACTTACAAACAACTGACCTCTGACATACTTCAACACTTCACTTTTCAGTGTCTCAATGAGCACTATCATTAGTCAAGTGCAGGAGGCTTTCCGCTTCGTCCGACATCGATTCCCCTTCACCAATGGCTTTCACGTCATGGGCCACTCAGCCGGTGCGCATCTGGCGACAATGATTATGGCGCAGCCGGCGCACGACTTTCCCGAGCTTCTACCGATTACGCTTTATCCCGTTTCGGGTATATTCGACTTAAGGTACTGTAAAGTTCGTCTAATAATTCTTGAAAATTTCAAAACATATTTCTAACTTCTGCTTATAAAGCTATTTGACCTATATTTTAACTCCATATAAGGCCATTGCTCAATACTGACGTCAACGATGCTCTCAAGTTGGACATGCAACTTGCCGAGGACTTATCGCCAATGAACGGCGTCAACTTCAAAATCATCTATGGCAATTCACGTCGCTCGGCAAAGTACTGCATCATTCATGCCGAGAATGATTCGCCCGCTTTCCACGAGCAAAGCCGTCGCTTCTACGAAATGCTGAAGGCGACCGGCGTCCGGGCCGAGCTGATTAAAGTGGAGAATACGGATCATTTTGGTGAGTGTAAATAAAATTGTGACCGGAAAACAGACCGGAACAAAGTCAGATCAGCATTACACAATTATTATTTAGACATTGTCGAACGCGCAATCGAGCCGAACTTCGTGCTGAATCAAGTGATCAGTAACGAGATTAACGCGCCGGCGAAATAGCTGGCTGAACAACAACTGGTCGAATCACCTAAAACACTTTCAAACATCCCACCACAAAAAAACACACACGTCGAAATTGAAAATCACCATCAAAAAACACGCACACCACTCTATAACTTGCGTTTCTACTCTCTTTTGCTTGTTGCCTTTTTACACTGCTTTTACCACAAACACTATATTCAAACACACATAGAACAACTCACGTTACAAAACTTGTACAAATAAATGTGTATAACTTCATGATCATGTCGTCGTCGTCGTAGTATCGTTTGACTCATCACGATGACCTTTCTTCTTATTCACCGCCTTGCGAAGTGCTCGTTTCAGTTCCTTCACCTCTTGTCGCGTGTGCCGTGTCGTCTACAACGACTCGAGTTGAAGTGAGTGTTTAAACATACTACCACTTACTTGAATGGTCCGGAATAACGTGTCAGACAGTTTCCGGATGCGGTTTTTGCTACGCTTGTTCAGTTGCATTTTATGGACCTTAATTGCAAAATTCATTAAAACGTTTTACGAGCTGTTGTAACTTACGTGTTCTTCCTCGACAAAATTAAAGAATTGTTCGCTTAATACTTGATTTTCTCGCTTCAGCCGTTTGACATCACTCAACAGCTGATCAATTAAAACTGACTGTTCCTGATCACTCATTAGTCGTCTGTCAGACTCGAGCGCTATTTCGCGAGTCAAATCCGACCACTGTGGCGCAGCCAGACATCTGAAAAGTAGAAATAAAAAATCGAATAAAAAATCGCATAATAAAACGTACCCTGAAATTGAAAACAACAAAAACGTCAACATTTTGAGTGATTGGTCATTCTTCCATAAATTATTGTATCTCTTCAACGAGCGGCACCAAGGCGAAGTAAATATACGAATGGATTATCCTTCTTATCTCCTCGTCGTTTGATTCTCTATCTCTGTCACTGCAGGTGTGCCGGAAGGGAGCCACCACACAAAATTTGTCTTAAAAATATAAGTGTTAGTCAAAATGTCAAATCATCTTCTTCTGCATAACATCAATGCATATTTGCCGAGTATAAGACAACTTGGATAGACAAGTGTGGTGTCAAAGTGGCACCATCAGTCGGGGCCCAGTTAAAGTTTAAATATAAGCCAATATACTCTCTATATCTAAGTGTCTGAGTGTGCTTGATGATGGTAGTAAAACTGAAGTTTGGAAAAGGAAGAAGCTAAGCTTCACCGCGATGGTCAAGTACAATCAAATCAATCAAATAAAAGTGCGCTCAGAAGACTCAAACTCTGAAAAGTTGATCACCCGCTGGTTTCAAGTTGGACCAGGAAGCCGGGCCCGGTGGCATATGTGTGTTAATTCATTACAATTTCAACCACGAAGTGCTAGTCTTGCAGTTTAGATGTATAAAGTCGAGTGAATGCACCAAATTCTCATGGTTGCCATCGCTCTGACCACTGTTACAATCAATACATTTTTAGTTTACTGTAAATCAGCACACTCTGACCACTGCCTGTTGTTTCACCTGTCGCTGAACTGTTGTGAACTGCTAATTATTAAGAGAATATAGTGAATAATTAGGAAGTTACAGTTCAATAAAAGTCACTTTTAAATTCTCTTTCATTATTAAAGCCTATACATATTTTCTTTTGAGTCTAACCTTAAACGATGACGTTTTTTGATGATGTCTGCGCTTTCGTCAGAATGCGAATTCCGTTTAATCGCGATAAAATCCTTTCCACCATTGTTCGAACTCGACATCGAAATTGAGTGCACTCTTAGTGGGCTATCTCGTTGAGCATATTTTCCATCATTAAACCACATCAGCAAAATTAAAATGCACTTTAAACTTGAAAGTGCTCCTTGACTTGTCTGGTTTTCGAGTATAATATCTGTTCTAAGTCGAACTAATTTGTCAAAATGAAACCGCCGGCGAATGTACATTTAATGAGTTATGCAGCAAGTTAAATAGATGTATCACATTCTCCTACGGAAAGTAAAAAGAGCTAGTCTTTGATGTTTGGACATATGCAGACGTATGGACTTATAGTAAATTGTACGAATCCATTTATTGGAGGTTTTTACCAGAATCTTCGCTCAAGTGAATATAGCGGAGGAGGCAGCAGAACTGCGGTTGCAACGACATTTAAAACATCGACGGCGGTGAACAAGAACAGAAACTAAAACAGAACATGAAAAAACTGCTGATGACTTTTGTTATTGGCATAATTGCTGACAGGTGAGTGGACCCGACGGACCCAAGCCAGTGTCTAAACAGTAGTGTGTTTAGTTATGAAGAATGTATACAAACAGTGGTCAAACAGAATCTTGATCTTGGCATGTGTCTGAATGGATCGAGATGGCGTTTGCACCACCAAACAAGTGAAAAACGAACATTGAAAGGCCACTTACGACCCAAGAGATCATTGCCCGGTTTCTGTGGCAAGGCATGTCGCCGCGAGCGAATGGCATATCCAATGAAATTGGTGAAGAGATATATTGAGATCAAGTACAACACGATAGTCGATTATGTACTGCCTGACTATATTGGTAAGAATAGAAGCTGTTATATCAATAAACAGTTCAATCAATAAATGTTTAGATATGACCTCAGGCAGGCCCGAAGTTGACATTGGACTGTGCATGGGACATTGCAGGGGAAGTCACGGCCTGTCGCAACAAGCATGCATCCCAACGGGTTACGCACCGCTTAAAGTGGTCCGAAAAGATGGTGGGCACGAGTTAATTGACAACTTGATAGTGTCAACATGCTCCTGCTACTCCGTCAATGTATGCGTATAAGAGTTACTGAAACATACAGTAAGATACGTTTGTGTATAATCAATAAAATCGTTCATGTACACTTTACACGTCACACTGTTTATTGGGCGAGTAAAACAAGTACCATGTACAGACAGATGACTGCACTGTCACTAGACACTGGTGTAGACGATGAATCGAATGCAATATTGATGCCGGGAGTCTGTGTAAAGGTCGGCGTCAGGATTGGTGTCAACGATATTGATGTGGTTGTTTCATTTACCGTGACCTCTTCTTGCTTCGCAACAGGCTCCTTATTGGCGATTAGGTTCCCTGGAAAAAATGGCTTCAAGCGAATATAAACTGAAGTGAACATAAACTGAAATAACCCGGCAGAGTCAGCCATAGTCTGAAATATCCTGTGAAATGCAGCTGATGGGAAACCCCAGCGATCACGTGTTTAGGTAACTGAGGGATTTCATTACAGCTGTAATTCACAGGAGTACAGCTGAATTGCGGTATCAGAACGTAACTCGACGACTGCACTTTTCCACTGCGTGAAATGGAATACCGATTTGTGTTACATACATACATATATACGATTTATGTAAGTCATTCAGCTACGCCATTTCCACTTGTTTCAAGCTTAGGAAAGACAAGAGCCGGAATGGCGTCATGTAATCTTTTTGAGTAGCCACTTACTCTGGAAAACATGAACGTCATCAAATGCCATCGTCAGTGACGGGTCGTACGTGTTATTTTGACCCACCGTGACAACAATGCGCATTGAAACCGGATCATCGTCAAATATATTTTTCAGCACTTCATTATATTGCATTTGTGTTGGAAAAGAGGAATTGCCGAAGACTGGTTCGTCCAGATCGTCAATCTTTAGGTTCGGATTTTTTTTATTACATCGCTACGAATGGCGTCTGTCTTTATTCAAAATCCAAAAAACTTCAGTTCCAACTGACACGTGAACTCAATCGCCAAATTTGTCTCATTTTTCGTGATTGTCGACGTTTGGATCAACTCAAACGAGTGTCTGGCCAGTAAGCCCGTCGTCATCGGAATCGTGTCTTCACTGCGCCACTGGTCATCGCCGAACCGCTCATATGAACACTCGAAGCCGATCGGGTCACCCAGGCTGACGCTGTTTGATTCAATCGTCAGTTCGACAATGTCCTCATTATCACCTAGACCAGTCGCGCCAAGTGCATGAATGTGAAAGATGTAGTTCTCCACATCGTACGACTTGGTGTCCTTATTAAAAAATCTACTCAAGAATAATTGCACTCACCAAATCGACCAGCGCACACATCCGATCATTGCAGCGTTTCTCTTTGAATCCGCCCTGGAGATAATAATCCGCGTAAGAGACGCCAAGTAATAGATAATGTGTCAGTCTCATTTATTCGCATTTGACAGTGTGATTGACACGAACGTTGCAATAGTTAGTGTATTATTAGCACAACAATAAAATGGATTTAATTACATTTTGGCCCCCTTTTTTCTGGGTCGGTCACGACGGAGACACGATGACCAAGCCCTTCTTTATTTTAGCTAATGTTTTTGTATAAAATATAAAGGACACAGAGATAGAGAGAAAGACACATTCGATATTGATGAAATCGACAGTCAGAGAGAGACAAAATGACCGTTTATTCGTTATTTATTCTTTCCAATCATGCCAATCGTCGGGCATGAACCGCGGTTTCATTTTCTCAATCGCCGCCCAATCGTTTGACGACGCGTTGACCGTGTTCTTCACCCTCGTCCCGCTTCATACTCAGCTCGGCGGCGCGTTTCGCCAAATCCTGCGTGAATGGTTGAGCGTCATTGAAGAATGAGGTCACAGTTGTTTCCAGCTCGGCCCTTCTTTCCGGCGGCATCTTGTCCCCGTTGCGGATCAGTGCATTGGCCGCGCTACGCGCATTCTTCCTCTCCTCACAATCGATCACATCTCTGCCAATGGGTGCGGCATAGTCTAGTGCCAGTTGCTTACGCTTCACTTGATCATGCTCATTGACTTGTGAGTGACATGACAAGCAAAGGAGCACGACATCACGTTTGGCGTGAACGGCCAGTGGAAAGTGTTTGCGATATTCGCGTGGGACCAGTATACGCCGGATCAGGGCGTCCTTCGTCGCACACACGACACACTGATTGTCATTTTCAGTCGTGTTGAACGAGGCCCCGTCACACGCGTAACGATTGTCCGTTATCGCCGTCGGCTTCGGCCTCAGCCCATGCTTGTACTCGTCAAGCTCCTCGGCGGGGAAGGTGAACTGGACGACGAATTTCGTGTCGGAATCCTCGACCACCGTCGCCAAATTCTTGCGAACGTACCACTTTGCTGTGTACAGATGTGTGTAATAGATTTGACTTACAGAATTTAGATTCTACCTTTGTGTTTGAAACTGTGGGGATGACGACGGTACAACGGGCCCTCCTTCAAATATACCTCGACACATTTCAACACACTGTTAATGAGATAGGAATAATAAACACACGTCAATCCCTTTGTTTCGATGGCTGTAAGTATGACGTCGGTATAATGGGCCCTCTTTGAGGTATATTTCGACGAACGAGATAGGGAGATACTCTTATAGATCACATCCCTCACAAGATAATGTTTCCTATCTATCCTGGTCTCGACTGTTTTCTTCTGTTTCTGCTGTTTGGCATGATGATCACCTGTCTGTTTTGACTGTTTTTTAGTTTGCTTGTAATCAGCGTTGACATGTTCTTTCGTCAGATGCTCAATGATACTGCTGCTACTGTGAATCGTGTGAAATGCGGCATATACTTGTAACCCGGCCAGTGCATCATCGGCGGCATAGACAAGTTGCTCTTCACTCAACTCGTCAGCTTCCCAGTTAGACGTTTGAATCTGCCAATTCTTGTCCAGCTT
>SCLD01101600.1:0-10220 GCA_004367895.1 Oikopleura longicauda | reverse complement strand
TGGTTTTTTCCTATGAAAATCTGAGATTTACTAGAGGATTCAATTTTACTAAGAATCCGTTATGCATGCTCGTTAACAGTAGATAGTCACAGAAATCGGGTAGTCACATATTCGGATCATTTTCTTAGTTAAATATTACGTTCTGGCGCACTAGACGTCATCAGTTCTATAAGTTCTTTTCGAGTGGCTGATTCTCGATTATCCCAATACGGTTTAATTTTCTTGTATATTATAAAAATGGCAGCCAAAACTATTAAACTAATAATAACAATAATTACAATAGTTAAAATGGTCCAAAATTTACTTTTCTTGTCATTTAACGATTCTAAGAGATCTTGACCAATTTTTATATTCAATTTTTTGTCTAACAAACTTATATTTTGCTTTAACTGAGAGCTTAATTTATTAAATGATGTCCAATTGTGTGATTGTTCGATAAAAATCATTTCGGGAGCTACTTCTAAATCGAATTGGCTAATAACTGGATTATTTACCAGATCAATCTGACAATCATACGTTTTTTCAAGGTTATTTAACATACATATTTTGCAATTTCTTACGTTATTTTCATTATTGATAACTTTAAGTGTATTATTTGAAACTACATAAATTTGTTTTGTACTAGCAACATGCTTTATGTAGCATTTTGACAATACTTTAGATATATGATATTGAGCGCATGGCGAATAAATTGTACCGTTAATAAGTTGAGAGCACGACTGTATAATATCCTCTGCAAGGAAAAAATCTTGAGAATTCAAATCTTTAAATTCACCGAAAATAGTGCTACCTGTCTCGTTTACAACTATATAATTTGGCATTTCCATGTGATAAACTAAATGATTATAAGGGACATATTTATGTTCGGTTATAAAAGGAGCCAAACTAGTTGAACTGTTCAACGAGTCTCTTAAAATTTCAGCATCAATAAAATCCTTTTCAACCGTTTTATTTGTCATCGGTTTGGGTAGTTCAATTCGTTTGTAAATTTTAAGACCATCGTCTACAATTGGAACTGATAATTTCAGCATTAAGTGCATTCTTCCCACAGTATGGCCTGTTACTCTTACGTGGACAATATCACAGTTTATAAGCCGAGCCAATGTTTCGCAATTTTTAATATTAACTGTACACATGAAATTTCTTATCGTATTGGCGTATAAAAATGGTACCTGTCTTCCATGACACTGTCCATAGAATTCTGATAATTTCAGTTTAAGGTCTAACATCATAAGTGAAGCTTTTAACTTTATCAAATTCGTTTCAATATTTTCCCCCATTTGACATATTAAATTAGTCATCGAAGTCATATCAGCTTGCATCGAGTGAGTAAGGGCTTGCATACTCTGTAAGTTATATGCTAAAATTTCTTTGACTTTTTCAAGTTTTTCGTCTACCTTATGGAATTCCCTTATGTTATATAAATTAGTGTATGGTCCCCCATATGCATAATACTTTATCATGCCTTCGATAGTTGAAAATACGGACCGTTTCTGTCGTTTTTTCAATTTCACATATCGGTATGTAAAGTCACTATTAGGAATAAGATCACTGTCCGCTGGAGTGAACTCACTGACTATACTGCTATAGTCAGAATCATCAGTTAGTGTATCATGACTCATTGATTCCCCGCTTGATTCGATTTCCATGAAAGCTGATCCTTCGTTGAAGAAATTTATAGGGGGATTCAATGGTAATAATTCTGTGGTCATTCCCGATATTTCTTCTTGTAATAAAATTCGTTCTGTTGCCAAATTTTCAGGTGATTCAGTTGTGGTTCCTGATGAGCTGCTCCAACTCATATTTTCTTCGTTCATCATAATAGGAGGACTTAGTGGTAAATCCTCAATCGGTTCAGCAATTTTATGTCTAAGTTCTTCGCGTTTCGATTTGTAATAACTGATCATATTTGGACATGTATCCCTGTGGATCAAAATTTCGTGCCAACGAGTGTTTGCAACTATATCAGCCGATATTGTTATTGATGAAATAGTTGTGTATTCACAGTTAAACATGATAACTCGTGCATCAAATTTTAATGGATCATAAAATTCGACTGATTCGAATTTACAAGGGGTCATTTTATCATTAGTAATCTTAATATTGAACTTTGACACTAGATCTGTATCTGTGTCTGAAAATGAATTTGCTCCAACCAACAGTACGACACACCCATATCCCTTATTGGCTATCCATGTTGGTGTCAAGGTTATTGTAACTTTGTCCCGTTCGATAAAATCAAAAAATACTGTTGTATCTATGTCATCATCAGTCAAACGTTGAAATTGACTGTGATCATAAGGAAAACGGGTTTGATAATCGTAATCGAGAAGAAATCCCTGTACTTCATTACCTTGAATTTTACTGATAGAATTCCCTTCAAAATACTTTTTGTGTGGTAAGTTATCAGGAAGGGCTGTTGCCAATTTAAAGCATTTTGATGTGTAATGGCTAATTTCATAGTTCATCCAAATTTGTTTATTAGCTTTATCGTGAACACATCGAAGCTCTTCCTGATCACTATTTTTGAGAGCACAACAAGAAATTCTTGGATATCCGCAATAAAATTCCGAAGCTGATCTTCGGCAATCACTGAAGTGGACCTTTATCAAATCCATGCTTTCGACTGGGATACCGAAATTTCGGCTCAACTCATCGAATTTAAGGCGATAATGACTGTTTATAAGAGAAATGGTGTCTCTGATTTTTTCCGTATCATTGGAACATTCTAAATTGCTAGGGTCGATATGTGGCATACTAATATTAACCCTTATAAACAGATCTGCGGTTTCGCTAACTACTTGTGTATCCAAAGGATAATAAATTCCTGTTTCGTATTGTAAAAGCCCGTTGACATTAGAAAGAGCAAGTCCGACGGACAGCACGAGAGTTATAGATAACATCAACCCGACAGCGATCAGTCTTAAAAGGAACTTTATTGTGCATAAAAAGCTCAAATACTATGTATATATACGGTCAAAAATTGATATATAGTCGTTTAACGTCTAGTATCCAGTCTTGAACTAAAAGTTTCCGGAATTAAAAGTTCAAGTCTCCTTGAGACTGCGAAGGTTGTATTTCGTGGCTCCTCGTCCTCTGCGACTGATACCGATTTCCGGATGCGTTGACTTATCTTCGCCAACAACCTTCTGATCATTGTCGGACTGATTGTCGTCACTGTCCGCTTCGGAGAACTCCTCCTCTGATGTAAGTTCGGCTTCTTCTGTTACATCAACATTATCTTCATTATCGATGGTTTCTTTTTCTTCTTTGTTTTCTGATTGATCGATTTCAAGTTTTCGTCGTACCTTTTTCACTAGATTGTGTGCTATGCGCATTCGTTGGTTTTGCAGTCGTCCATCTTCGACAATTTTCTGTACCACATAAGTTTTGGCTCTTCGAATCACATGGACGATTTCGAATTCTGTTGTATCATAATAGGACAGCATTTTCGAACTCAAACCTTTCACTGGGTATGAGCGAATAAGAACAACGTCACCTTTCTGGTAAAGTTTGACTGATTCGATATTTACTAAACCTTCTAAATCAGCTAATTTTTTCTCTCGTATGTCATTTAGAATTACTCGAGCAGATTCTGTGAATTTTCTCGAAAGTATTGGGGAACCCTCAAGTCTGGATAAAGAGTAGTATGGCATATTATAAGGAAAAATGCTCGATCTAAGAGTAACCACCTCGAATGGAGTGAAATCTTTTTTAGCGCCCCGTTTATTATTTATGACAAAAACTGCGTACTGAATCGCGGTTTTTAAATTAATGCCGTCTACCTCAAAAATTTTCAAAATATTACGCACTGATCTGAAAGTGCGTTCAATTTTGCCATTTGCTGAACTCCATCGTGGAGTTATAAAACGATGATGCACGTTCATGTTCTCCATTAACTCTTCAACCATTTTACTTCTGAATGATTGATGATTGTCAGTGACGACTTCCTGAGGAATGAGTAACTTGAAAAATATTTCGTAAAATGCGTCTCTGATAGACGTTTCCTTTTCGTCATTTATAAAAGCCATAATCAAATAACCTGAAAAATGATCAATAGCCATCATCACCTTGATGCCATTTATATGAACAACATCAATGTGATAAAGTTCTCCGATCTGACTGGTCGCCATAATTGAAGTCTGTTCCTTCAACTGTCTACGAGGATTTATACTGGCGCAAAGTGTGCACGAATTTTTATATGCCGCCATTTTTGCTTGCATACCATAACAATAAACCTCAAGTTTGTTAACCATATTAAACCAAATTGTTGGTGGACCATGAACATGAGTCATAGTCAAGAATTCTCTGATGAATTCTGGTGGTATTATCAGCTTGCCTGATTTATGATACACAATTTTATAGTCGATTGACTTTTTGTTTGGCATTGTTATTTTCTCAATTCGGTGCAAAAAACTGATATCGGAAGCGTCAAAACCATGTTCTATCTGTTTTTGTTTGATAATATTTCTTAGATTTTCATAATCAAATGATTTTGTAACTTTAAGAACATCGTCAATTCTAACTGATGCGTTAAAATAATCAAATTCTAAACATTCCTGTGACTTAAGATCTCCTAAAGTGAACTTGGGGCTCTGTTTGCTAAAGTCTAAATTCGATCGTGACAGAAGGTCACTAAGTAACATTTCGTTTGATGTTCCCGATATATGCCTGACAGTAAATTGAAAATGACTCAAAAACATGAGCCATGAACACGGTGCTGTGCGCTTAAAAATTTCAACTGAATGAAGTTTATGTAATAAACAAACTGTGACTTTATTGTCACATAATAGTTCCACATGTGGAAAACACAATATGAAACGTTTATGTTTCTTGAATGTACGCATAACAACTGCAAACTCCTTGTATGATATTCGTGCTAATCTCACACGACCTTTGTGAATGAAACTGTCAATCATCACTGGAAACCACTGTCCATTCTTCTGTTGTGACATGACACAGCCTCCACCAAGATCAGAACTGTCTGTCACAATTCTAAGTGGTTCGTTGAAGTTTGGTTCTATTTTAAGAAAACACTTCGCCACTGCATCTAACAGTATACACCATTGGTGTTTTAGTTCAGACGTAATTTCAAAATTCTTTTTCAATTGATAAAAAGGTTCTGCATGGAGTTTGAAGTTTTGAATCGTGTGACAAAAATAATTCAATGCACCAAGCTGTGATTGAACTTCTTTCAAAGTTGTTGGGCATTTAAGCTTCTTAAGCTTTTCAATTCTTTTTGGACACGGTTCATATCCACGCTGACTTACGATGTATCCAAAACTGGTTATGGATTTTTGTCCGAAATTGCACTTTGCCAAACCAAGAGTCATATTATATTTAGAAAATACTTCAAAAACCTGCTTTAGGCTTTGTAAATGTTCATTAAAATTTTCGGATGCAATAGTTACGTCATCTAAATAAATAGCAACTCCCTCAACATGACCAACTAAACTGAACATCAAGGCTGAAAAAAATGATGGCATCCCTCTAGTTCCGTATGAGGAACGCGTAAACTGATACACTGTACCCTGATATTCAAAAGTATACAAATATTTTTGATCATCTGGAAGTAAAATTTGCCAATATGCACAGTTCATATCTAATTGGCTATAAAATCTTTTACCACTGAGTTTCTGAATCACATCTGGTATTTCTGGTAATGGATAGTTATCAGCGACCTTGGTTTCACGATTGACTAAGTTACTGGCTAAACAAAGTCTCAATTTGATTTTTCCATTCTCAAGTCGCTTTTTGGAAACTATCAAACCACAATAAGTTCTCGTTTTTCCCGAACATTTTTCAATGATATCGTATTCTAACATTTTTTCAAGTTCAGCTGAAATGAAATCTTGATTTGGTTTCGAAAATTTTTGTTTTGGATATGTATCGACTATCGGGTTACTAAGTTCGATCCTATATGACATGCTACCACAGTATTTGCCGATATCGTTATGAGATCGTGAAAAAATATGATGATTCTTTTTAATAAGACGTGAAAGTTTATCACGATCTTTTCTGCATATGCTTTCACCAATAGCTAAGTCTTTGAGGTCAAGGTCTGGGAGTCTTAGTGATTTTCTGTAATGATAAGGTTTCTCTTTGTATAATTGTTTTGTTTCTGTAAGCTCAAAACATTGCTGAATATCATTCATTTCTATGAAGCATGGGCTCTTATTATATATATATAATGGGTCATGAGTGCCTGAAGATCCTAAACAGTGTCTATACATGTCAAGCTTGTCATGATTCATAGAAATGTTCATAATATAACCTGGTCTCATCTGGTTTTGAGAAATATTTACACAATTCATTCCTGGTTGAATGACTGTATTGCAAAAATTTATTGATTTTGGCTTTATTCTGGATAGTCGAAATTCTGATTCCCTGTTGGCCAGAATTATTTCATGATTATGAAATTGAGTTTCAAGTTCATAGCGTACTATAAAATGCACATCAATCAATATATCCACAGCAAGATTATCCATGATAGCGAATTTATTATCTCCTATCAGGTTTTTTTCACTATCATAGATGTTAAGTACCACGAACTTATTAAGTGGTACAATAGTATTGTTAAAAGCCTGTACTCGAATTTCAGAAGCTGATTTCACTGAAATTCCATTGTGTTCACACCACTTAGTACTTACTAAGCCTATGCTTGCACCGCTGTCGATCAAGCATCGAGCACCCACCCAATTAGGACGATTTTTTGTATGATAACCATTTATGATCCAAACGTTACAGATTGGTAAACAGTTGGATGAAACTGAATTGATACTCGTGGACGTAACCTATATACAATAATAAAATCTATTCAACTAGTTTGTGTTAAACTTTACCTTTCTATCATATCGGTCTTTTGAGTTACTCCGATTTGGGGATCGTGAACGATTTTCAAATCTATCTCTTGAGCTTGAACGCTCGTAATTATTTCTGTTTGGAGACAACTTTTTAGAATATGATCTGTCATCATATCCTCTGCGTCTTGGTGATGATTGTGATCTATCAAATCGCCGATAAGGTGATCGCGACGAACGCTGTCCACTTTGCGATCGTGATTTGTATCTGTAATTTTTTTCGCGATCTCTTGAAGACGATCGATTAAAACTTGTGTTTCGTGAAGGGTACGGTGACTTTCGATAATCTTGACGATCTCTGGATCGCCCTCGACTGAAACTTCGTCGTCTTTCTTTGCGGTTAAAAGACCTTTTGTCTTTTCTCGACGCTTTACAGTCACGTGCTATGTGACTCCTTGAGCCACAGTTAAAACAGCCGTCTGTAATCTGATTGACTGATGATTCACATCCGTTTTGAACTACTGAAATTGATTCGTTTTTCAATCTTTTGTAAATATCTTCAAGTTTGGATGATAAATCTGGAAGTTCTGTCCAAGATGGGTCTCTGAGTGTAAGTTCCTTACTTAGTGATTGGTCACGAAGTGTTTTAAGGAACTTAAATTGAATGTCTTTCTGAATGGCTACATTCAAAACGTCTTTCAATTCGCCGGGTGGGTCGAGAGATTTCGACAAAAAATAAAGTCGCATTACTCGACGAAGATAGACAGTAGTGTTCTCAGAATCTGTTTGTCTAAGAGCCTCATATTTTGTTCGAAGACTGTAATAGTCACTTGAACTGTAGAATTTTCGTAAAAATGTACTGAAGTGGGAGACGTTTTCTCGTTCTAATTTACTTAAGAGTGGGATAATTTGTAATTTTTTCGATTTGACCAAAATAGATAGAATGAGAGTTGATTCTGATTTATAATAAATTTTCAATGCTGCTAGTGCTTCTAGAAAATTGTCCAAATGAAGAATTGTTTCATCCGTAATCAAAGGAACTGGAATTTTGTCATGCTGATTCTGATAAGAATTGACATGATCCTGTCTGACAGTATCTGAACTTGTAAGTGACTGATTCTTAGATAATTGGTAGGCTGGTCCTCCTCGTTCTAGATAATGTTTCTGAATAATTTGTGCGATATTGTTAAGGTCAAGTGCTTTGTTATCAGAAGCCACAGTTTCGACCGGTCTGTTTATCTCACCCGGTAAGATTGACTCTGGTTGTGGTATCAGGTCTGATTGTGAAACTCTGGTTTGGGTCTTGGCTAAGTGGTTATCAGTCTGGGTTTTCGAAGTGGAGTTATTTTGGTCTACTTTTCCCCCTTCAGATGGATCATCAATTTTTTGAAGCCCCTGTAGGCGTTCAAGAGTGTTCATATCTTTCTGAATTTTATCATGAAAAATTTCTGATGCTTTTTCATTCTGATTTATTTTTTGTTCTTTTTCTGATAATGTTATTTCCTTTTTTTCTAATTCTGCTTTCTGTGCGTTAAAATCCATTTTATTCAGTGACAATTCAGTCAACTGACTTCTAAGATCTACAAGTTTCGACTCTATCTGATCCTCTCGATTTTTTAACTCGGACTCTTGGTGTTCGAGTTCTTGTTGTGTTTTCTCGTGATTCTTAAGCTTAGTATCAAGTTCTGATTTTTTCTGAGTAAATTGATCAATCATGGCACTAAGCTGTGCAGGCGTTACGTCATCCATATCCACGTTCAGTGGTAAAATTGTGGAAACGAATTCTCGTTCTGGTATTTTTATGTCCAAACTTTGAAAAATATTAAGTATGTCTTGCCTTTTATGCGTTGGGGTATGGAAGTCTGAATAAGGCAATGTCAAATAACCTTTGTCTGAAACTCGTTCCGCTCGGTATGAGTTTTCCCTAATTCCAAAATCTATCGGATTTTGTACCCCCGTGTTTAATGTAAAAATTTTATTTCTAGTATTTTTCGCCAAAAAATTTTTAATACTAGTATTTGCAGTGATTTCGAGAGCTTCCCTCGCTATTGTAATATTCACCATATAATATTCACCATAGATAAATCTAATAACTAGGTGTTTTAATTACTAATAATCTTTTCAAAATGTTCGCTATTAACCAAAAATTATGTTCGCTGTTCGATTATTTTAAAAATTTTTCATTCTGTTTTAACAAAAAAAATGTTCGCTATATTTTCTTTAAAAAAAAATGTTCGCTATGATTTTTTCTTAAAATTGTTCGCTAGGATTTTTTTCTTAAAAAAAAAATGTTCGCTATGAACCAAAAATTATGTTCGCTGTTCGAACTTGTTAAAATGTTCGCTATTTGGTTCGGTGTACTTATTGTTCAATTGGAAAATGTTCACGTTTGATTTTGACCTCGTGTTCGCTTGATTATTTGTTCGCTGATCGAACTGTTCGCAGTTCGAACAATCGTTAAAAATAAATTAATTGTTGAATTAAAATTATGAGTTCTTGAAAAATCGCTAAATTATTAAATAAAACTCTAGGCCTGGCGCCTGTTTTATTTAATTCAAATTTTAAAATTGTTTTTCAAATTATTTTACAAATTATATTTCAACTTATTTTTCAAAAAAAAATTTATGATTTGAGTCACCCTGGTGGTGCTCATTTAGTATATAATTCAAAATCTTACCTTTTGTTTCTCAGGTTGGAATCGAATGGTACAGCACCTGAAGGATCAAATCTCTCGTAATATATGAATGTATAAATAATAAGGCTGTTTTTAAGTTAGTACTTTTTATTGGATCTCTAAAAGTAAGACTGAGCCCCCTGGGTCCTGTCGACCCAGTTGGGGTCTGGATATCGGGCACTTGAAGTGAACAACTGATGTCACTTCAAGTGTCCTAATATGGATATTTCTTAACACAGGGGTTCATGAATTACCACAAAAAATGATCAAACACGCGTCTGGTTATAAATCTTATGTGACATAATTGAGGACATCCACGGAAGTCAACCTATGCATATATCGCAAAGAAGCCTATACTTTGTGATCTAATCCTCGAGTGACTATAGATTTGTGTTTTACGTCACTTACAATGATAAGTTCAAAAAATAAATAGCTGTTTTGAAAGCACGTTATGACTAAATTTCATTTAACAGTTGCGTGATTCACTTGGGCTTAAATTTTTCAAATAAGAGTGATCCACTTTCATATGGTTTTGCAGCTAAGTGTTTTACTCTAATTCTTGACCAAGGTCTAGACTAGGGTGATTCACGGCCTATCTCGCTAATGTATTTTCGACCAACCTTCAAAGCCGAATTTTTCCCAGAAATTCACGTGATCGGATAAATCCTAATGGTGCATTTTAAAGCTTGTTCCACAAGGTATCATCACAGTTAGTCACTTTATAAAAACCCCCAACAGTATTTCTT
>SCLD01101589.1:0-10223 GCA_004367895.1 Oikopleura longicauda | reverse complement strand
GGATGGTGTTGTTGACACTCGTATGAAGACTTTTACCACTGGATTTCGCGAGAGGGACTTGAAGAAGTTCGAAGAGAAACTTCAAGGTAGAATATAACCATAATTTCTTTCTAAAATCTCAACCCAAAACGCCCGTTTTTCATGTAATTTCACCTCTGATACTTACAACACTTAGCTGTAAATATAGGATACCATCGTTGGACGTATTAGATCACATTCCCATCACTGGCTTACTTGCTGATGGCTTATCGCCACTCAGTAATCGGCTTAGGATTCATAAACTGGCTACAGATCAAGAGCTACATTTCTTGATTTACCGGCCATACAGCTAGTCAAACCTTTTTATACGCAATAAGACAAGATTTTAATATAATAATCATTTTTATTTAGTGTTTTCAACAACGCTAGGACAGAATGGGAATCGTGAAACCATGTCCGAGGAGAACAAGCTCGCCTACCATGGTACTGATTTTGAACTTCTATTGGAGAGCTTGAACGCTGGTCAGTCCTTTTCTGATCTGGACAACGTTGGACGTGCTCACTTGCTTGGTTTGATGCAGGGGTTGGCTCTTGCCCGTACCCTTCGTCTGGACGGATGGGACTTAAAAGCTCCATTTTATGAGTTCGAAAAGTGATTTCCTCTGAATAAACGTTACATTTGACGATTTCAAGAGTTATTATTGCACTGTGAATGCGTTTGCCTGGCTAATCTCCTTGTATAGTGTTCCAAGGGTCGAAAAGCGGTTTTTTACCTATGGTAGGTGTTTTGATATTCTCGGATTAACCCCTGGCGGGGCCTAGTCTGTGTTTTACCTTGTCGGTGTTTTGATATTGGGCACAGAACCCTTTGCGAATTTATTCGCGTAAAGCACATAGATTTAAGAAGAATCTCGCAGATTCCATAAATCGTGCTTTAATAAAGTAGGTGTGGTTCTTACCTTAAAAATTTCCAGAATGATGGGTGAAAACAAACAATTCTAAATTTTTTCAAAGATTCTAGAGACTACATTGGCCCATCACGAAATTATTTTAATTTCCAATTTCGTGGATTGTTAATGTATATCTACTATTTTAAAAAAACTTCATAGGTACAAAAGGTTACAGGATCCCTAAGACTCACTACGAAGATTTACGAATGACCTCTGACTTCCTACCTCCGCTGCCGCTACGGGCCTTACGGCATTCTGTAGGTTCTGTGCCCAATAAAATTATCTAGCTTGTTTGTGAAGTTGATTAGCTTGAAGAGAAAAAAAGCCCGTTATGTGTTTCATAGTTCTTTATTTAAGGCAAAGGTAGTCGTTAAAGGCAGAGGTATAAAATCTGAGGTGTTTTAATTATTTAGTTTGATGTTATATTCAACTAAGTCTTTCATTAGGTCGTCTAAATCTTGGACACTTGTTGTCGCTAAAGAGTGATTAATGCCATTGACATTTGGTCCTTGGATGTAATGAGGTAACACTTCCAAGGAATTCCATTGAGTGGCATCAAGGATTTCTTCCCTTGGTCTTTTCTGCGCCATTGCTAATATGATAAAGCAATCATGCCCTGAGTGAGCCTGAGGGTAATGATGAGGTGCTAGATTAAGTTCTATTCCTATTTTATTCCATAAATCTGTCATGGCTTTCGAGTCAATGGCGAATTCTTGATGATTTCTTTCGGATGGGAAGAGATAATCTCCTTGCTTACGGATCCAAGGATTTGCTACAAGGTATTCTCGGAGTGCACGAATGGGGCAGAGGATATTGTCCACCGGATTTTTGACACATTTGTAATTCAATTGTCTCTTTCCTTTTTGGTTTGATTTGGACCTTCGTATATTTAGGTTGATATACGGCAATTGATCATGACTCAATTCCATGTGCTTGACATCCGATAATTTAATTCTCATTAGTTCTTTAAGTCGTGCACCGCAACTTCTAGCCATTATTAGCGATAATAACGCTTGGTGAAGACGCAGTTTTTTTGTTTCACTTGGAAAGCTGTCTTGGTTGATCTTGTTCTCCATGAACTCCGCCACTCGTTTCCAAATAGCATACGGTGGGCGATTAGCGTTGCGTTTTGTCCACGGTTTGTCTTCCAAGTCAATTCGTTCGTTTATATAACTGTTTTGAATCAGTTTCAACTGTTTTGAGTATTTTTCGAAATGTTTGATATTCATTGACTCAAAAACTAGTTTTATGTCATAAAACTTATTCTTAAGTCCTCCGTGGGTCAAGCTTTGCTTTGACGATCGTTCTAGATATCGCCATGAACCGAAAATTTCATTTGGTGTCCAATTTTCCAATTCAATTTCGATAAGATTTGCGAAGGTAAGCAATTGTTGGCGCACTTTTATGAATTTTTTAAATCCTTTTGACTTGTTTTCGTATAACTTGATCTTTGTTGTACAATCCTTGACCAGGTCTAAATATAGCATGAATGAGAATGACGAAGCCGTACTGTCATCCGATGAAGAGCATGAAAACCTCGGAGGTCACCCCATTGAAGATAAGGCTACTGTATTAAGCAATTTGAGTGCTGGATTCCAGTACCATAAAAATGGTCCCGCTCAGCCATATGATTGGACCAAAGAAGATTTATCTAAAATGACCCAACTTTTACACGAATCAGTTTCGACGGTGAAGAAAGGCCGACGAAAAGTACGTGCTGTCAATTTCCGTGGTGAGTTATTTCCTGGTGGTATATTAGGATGGGTAAACGCCGTTCGGACCGGTCGTTATTTCCCCAAGAATCCTAATTTGCCCCGTGGACCACCCTTTATGGCTGATGAAAAAAGCAATTTTTGGTTATGGAATTATGCTAGTGAAATTTTGATTCATGAATTTGACTATTGGGCTGATCGTCATCAGCATAACACGAAGGTTGAACCTACTCAAGCTATGTATCCCGATATTACTAAGCTGATTTTCCGCCATCCCGACGATTTCGTGGGTGGTCTTTGGTCTGATTTTTCTAAACATTGGACTCGATTTATAGATGAAATGAGGTTTGTTGTAAAGTTATTTACCTTTTGCCTCTGATTGATTCATATTTAGCACCGATGGGAACAGCGAAGTTGTCCGAGATGTGAAAGAGTCCCTAGAAAAAGGGGTTGATTTGCTGTCTTATTCTCAGCATATACCACGTGGTTCGGATTTACCTGTTTGGCGAAAGGTGAATGGTAAAAATATAAAATTGTATACAGCGCCAGTACGTGATGCCAAGTATACTTCTCAGAGGCTTGGAAATCGTGATTATTCCGATACAAAGAATTGTCTGAAAAATTCTACATGTGGTTATTGTCCACGAATTTACTGTGATGATATTAACAAAGAAAAGGATCACTTTTTTTACGCTACTGGTGGCAAGAATTTGAACTACCTTCACGTTGTTGTTTCTCAGTTGATTGCTTGGTTGAAACACGATTGTGTTCGAATCGTTGGAGAGATTGCTGATCTTGGCAAAGATATGGATGCCCAGGCTATCTTACCTTGGATAGTGGAGCCGAACAAACCGGTATTTATATAATGTTTAACCGGTCATAATATAAAAAATCTTTTTTATAGCGATGCTGCGTCGATGGCAGTCCCTTTACTGTTACGGCTCCTTTGCCCAAGCCTGTATGCGTTCTGGATACTGCTGCTAAATTTCTGACAATTGTTAACAAAGGTGATGTTTTCCAAGTTGTCGATGACCAACAGGGGTTTCTACAAGCATTAATTAATCCCCGAAGCCAAACGTTTTGCCGTTTACTATTTGGTAAAACACTTCTAACTCATAGATCACTTGCCTTTGGGTTGACCAAAAGTCCCTCAATTTTCCAGTGGTTGAACAGAGTCGCCGTCTCCGCTTTGAACCGCCGTGGGTTTCCTACCCTTCTGTATCTTGATGATCGTTTGCTGAAAGAAAGCCTGTTACGACCTTTGGCGGAAAATGAAACCACTGTTGGTGGTTATTGTTTGTTTTGTCTCTTAGTTGCCTTCGGAGGTTTTATCTCAATGGGCAAGAGTCATTTTCAACCTGTTACTAAAGGTCGTTTTTTGGGTTTCGACTTTGATACAAACGCACAGACTGTATCCGTTCCTATTGAGAAACATACCAAGACCTGTAAAATGATCGCCGAATTCAAATCTGGTTTAATCATCGGTGGTGAGCGCTATTTGAATATTAACACCTTGGAGAAAGTCCGTGGTAAAATTATGTCTTGGATGTTGGTTTGCGAGAATTGGGGTTTTTATACCCGTGAGCTGAATTATACCATTAAGATTCATATGGCTCGATTTTCTGGTCCCAAGGCTGAGACCGATTTAATGCTTGTAAAGGATATCGAGAACTATTTCGAATTATTTGAAGAGCTCGATGTTTGGGTCAAATTGGATTATGTTCATCTGACAAGACCCTGGCGCGATGAAAGTCATATAACTATTGGTCCTACACTTGAATTATATACCGACGCCTCTGGTGGAGGACTTGGTAGCGCCGTTGCCGGCCCGAATGGGTTCCAGCACCGAAAATTTTCATTACCATTGTGGTTATGTGGATTTGGGATTCATGTTAAGGAAGCCTACGTTATTTTTGTGACTATAAACTCGTATGGTGATCGCTACTATAACCAAAGATTATGTGTGCTTTGTGATAACATTGCCGTTGTCGAAACTTGGAACGGTCATGGTGCTCGGGATATAAAGTTGGCTCGTGTCCTTAAGAAGATCAGAAAATTGTGTACTGACCGCTGTATTAATTTAAGCCTAAAATGGGTGCCGACTGATAAGCAAGAAGCCGATGCTCCTAGTCGTGAAATAAGTCATGTTTTTGCTCGTTTGAAACCAAAGATCAGTTACCGATTACACAGAAAACTTCAAGTTAATTTGGATTTGTTTGCTGATCCGGGTAACGTTATCATTCCCGGAATTCGTTTTGGCTCCGAGTTCCCCTTCCCAGATAGTTATTGTTTAAATGGAATGTCATACCTGTCTGTTATGCAACCCGGAGATGTTGTCTATGCGTATCCGCCGCGCGTTCTTTCTGGTCCTTTCTTAAAGGTGATTAATTATTTTATTGTTAAATATGGTTTTTTCACAGAGGTCTGTCTCACAGATAAGATTTTGTAGAAATATTGGACAATTTAAACATTCTTTAGGGACTGGCACCCAAAATTTCTAAACTTGTTATGCTTCAACATAAGCATGGTTATGATGACGGATATTATCCCCTGTTCCGAGAGTCTTTTGATTATTTCCAAGTTATTGGTTGCCGACACAATGCTGCTTGCCTGACACCTAGTGCTAGCAAAGATGAGCATACCCCCTATTATCGAAATTATAATGAGCCAATGGAAACTCGTCTTTATTTTAAAGGATTTTCGTTGAAAGAGCTGAGTCAGTATGCTGCCAGTTTCCCCAGCCAATCAGAATGCGCCAAATGTAACACGTCATCATCAAGGCGTGTGGTTTCGTGTGCTCTGTTCTAGATTTGCATCTTTGTGCCTGAAATTTTCATTTATTTCATTAGCAACTTTATATTGTTAGGGACTTCGAGATAGAAGAAACGATTAGATTAGATAGGTTAGTGACCGTTATTGTCGATTTTAATTTCTTGAGTTATATAATTAAGGAATTTATCTACAATGGATACCAGTTCGAATACCAGTACCAATATCGGTACCACCACTGTCACCACCAACAACGCTGTCATCAAAAGATTTTTTACCCCTGATGTTCCCGCTGCCTACCTGCATGGTACTGTTGGTTCCATCAACTCTGAAGCCAAATTCGAGGTTGATAATCGGCAAACCCGTATCGACGACTTGTCCAAGAAACAGACCAAGTGTCGGGAGGAGGTTGAACTTCATGACGTCAATTACAAGGAGTTTGAATCTTTGGCCTCTGAATATTTGGTCGCGGAGAATAGCCGTAACCCTACCGATACACAGACCCAGACTATTCAGACACTGAATGCCAGCGTGTCCGAGGTCGTGCTCAGTGGCGCCAACGCAGGCGGGTCTGTCCGTGAACAAACTTCCTTTCGAATTGCCACCAAGATGACTGATCTTCGTGAAAGGGCTGAGTTGGCTCGAAAGGCTTGGAATACCGTCTGTGAGGATTTGGAGAGTGAACGAAAAGCTTTGGTGCGTGTCCGTGAACGTTCCGGATTGGATTTTGGCCCTATTCAAGGTGGCAAAATGCTTTATGCCCCCAACCGAGAGTTACGTTCTATGACCAAGAGCAGTGAGGACATAATTGTTGACATATGGGGTATTATCAATGGTCCTGGTATGCTTGATCTGTCATTCAATCGCTTGCACCATTTGCTGACCAATCTGAAGAAAAGTTTGAGGATTGAAGTTCGAACTTTTACCCCTGGTAAGTCAATGGTATTATTATAATATCAACCCTGATATGCCCATGTATTATATAATAGGTTATTTAATGTGATTGATTTTGATATTTCAATTTCAGAGAGCAACGAATACAAAGCCGCCTTTTTCCTTCAATCTCCGTTAGACGACGTCTTGGATGAAATGTCTCTGCCCTTTGCCAAATGTGAGGCCAAACGCAAGTGGCTTGAGGCGCTCGTAAGTTTGAATTAAAACTTCTTTAACCCATTATATAAATAATATTTTTTAGAACTTTCTTGCATTTAGCAAGCAAGATCGCCAAGAGTACGCTAATAACATCCAGCGCTACAACACTGGTTTAACTAAAGCTATCTTGGATGCACCACCTCTGGATTGTGTGGGTGGTAAGGGTAGCAAGAAGGCGTTGGAAGAATTTCAGAAGAAAAACGGTGGTGGTAACCAGAAGGATGGTCGTGGCCGAAACGGGAGTGGCCGTGGCGGTTGGAAGGGCAATGGTCGTGATGATTGGAACAAGAATCAATACTCTAAGGGTAATAATCACGGATCTAATTATAGCTATGGTCGCGGAGGTGACAACGGGTACCGTGGTGGACGTGGTGGTGGTCGCAACAAGCCCTATGGCGACCGAAATGGATATGAACGTGACGGTTAGTACTTTTTTTGAGTAATAATCAGGCCAAACTAATATTTACCTTTCAGAACGCCCATACTTTTGTCCAGTTCATAAAAAATGCTACCATCAGTGGTCTGATTGTACTCGCAATGTTGCCAATGGTGGTGATATCAACATTGACGAAAAGAATTCTCAACAGCGACAGTCACAGTCTTCTAATGGTAATGGCAGTGGTAACCCCGGAAATAACCAAGGAAATCATCATGGTAAACCATCCGGTAATGGTAATGGCCAAAGACGCCAATTTCGATAACTGTGTATCTTTTTTTCATTCGCATTTATATTTTCTAAATAAGTTGTGTCAATTATCATTGTAAATCTTTCAACGTATAATAATAAAGTATTTTACATATCAAAAAATTGTTTATTTGAACGCAGAGGTAGTAAATGAAGCTGTTGGGCAGTTAAATGAATGGGCGTTTGGCAGTTTTGAGATCAGAGGTACGTGACCGTGCCTGAATAATAAGTGTCTGAACAGGAGTACCTAGCCTCAAATTTTTGAGCTAGTCTTTTTTGAAAGAGTGTGACCAGATCTGGTCTGTCTCCAGCCATAACAGAGATTGGTCTCAGCGCTGGATAATCATACTGGTCTTCACCCATATGTTCCTTTGTGCAGCATTGAATTGAGAAATTCCATCCCTCTGGATCTGGATGCGGATTGAAAGCGTTCCGGATTTTGACATAAAGCTCCCCTGTTTGATTTTGTACTGAAAACAGTAGGTTATGCTTTGCAAGAAAGAATTTTTGAACCCTAATGAGTGGCTTTTTTCAGCCTTTAACAAAAAAGATTTTTTAATAATTATAATTTTGATTCATTTTCCCAATCTTAACATGGGTTGGGATATACTTTTGATGTGGGAAAACCTAAAAGATACATTTCGATATCTCTGTCCCCCCACTGTGAGATTTTATTAGGTAGTTTTGATGCTAAGTTATGGTTTAAAAAAATTCTTACCCAAGTTTTTTCCGAAATGCATTGACAAGTCTTGTACTATTTCCGGTATTGGTCTCAGATCATTCTCCAAGATGGGTTCCATTTGTCGTTTCATCACTGGTGACAGTGGTGATTGCAGGATACTGGAGCACATTCCAGAAATTGGAACCCCTTGTCCATCCCGAATATTCACTGGAAAAGCACCAATGTATCTTCGATCATGTTCTGGATGGTTATTTCGCGCGCGAGCCTCCAATCTTTCATAAAACCCCGAAGGTGTGAATTTATGAATTCCACGTCGAAATTGACACATTGTCGGTCCCCTGTATGCTCTGTGAGATGGTGGAAAATCGAAACGGGCTCGAAACCAGTTGTTGCGAATCAAATCTGAAAGTCATTTGATTACGAAATGAAAAGAACTAAGTTAGCTTACTATTTCTCATCGTATATATTGTACTGAAAATTGGGATCATCAATATATCATCCTCTAGAGCTTCCAATGGAATTTCTATTGGTACCCAGGGGTTGTTTCCAATGTAACTGCTTATCTCAGTTTGAAGCTGGTTGCAGCCTTGTTCTGATCGTAGCAGATGTAGTATATTTGTACGTGCAGCTGACTGCCGAGTAACATGCTGTCGTCTCATCCTTAAATAGAAAGCCTCAGTGTAAACTCACAGTGAGAATGACAAAGGTTTATTTTGGTGAAATTAAATTGGTTTATTATAGAAAGATTTTTTACAACATGGGAAATGGCGATATTACAATGTACAATATTAAATAAAAAAGGGGGGTTTTTGACCTGGTTCGATGTACATAAAAGCAAAGGCGGTTGAAAAGGGATTTGAAAAGTTATAATCGAAATTTTCGAAGCTTCTCCGCAAATTCTGGATTCAGGGATTCCATTCTTGCGAAAACCTCATCCCGGTCTGGCTGTGGTGTTGTTGTTGAACTTGTCGCGATCGGATTGGCTTCCGGAGGTGGAGCTTGAACTTGTTCAATTTCTAAACCAGGTGAGAAAGTGGTATTGAAAGTACCATCTAGTAGAGTCAGATCAGCTGGTTCGAATCTTACTCCGTCCGCTAGAGTGCCAAAGAGTTCCCGCGATTTTTGAATCATCACGTCGAGCCAGTCAATATCAGACGATGGTAGTACTCTTGATAAGACCAATTTGAAATCCATAAGTCCCAAGAAACCCTGGTTCTTCTGAATAAAGATTACCTCGTTTGCCACTTCTTTGATCAATTTGGCATTATCCGGTTTTAACATGCTTATCATGTTGAGTGACTCAATAATGCACTTGACTTGGTCTCCCCCCGAGGTGAAAAGAACTTGAATGATGTTGGCGCAAGCGGTTTTTTCCAAGGTCCATTTTGACACTTGAACACTATCTTTGAGCTTTGATAGTTCTTCTAGCATGCTAAGACACATCTTCTCGGCATTTATCTTGGCTTTTGATACCTTTGGATGTTAGATGTTAATGGTATGTTGGTGAACAAGATTTAAACATTATAATTGTTACCTCTGTATCAATGAGTTTCTCGAAATCGTGCTCCATTGACGAGAAGATATCTTTTTTGTGAAGAATTAACAAAGCATCAAATTCGTCCGTGACCCCTTCCAAGGCCCAGTTCTTGATACGATCGATGTATTCCATTGTCATGTTGGTGGTACCGATCTAATAATAAATTAATATGATGTCCAAGAATTAAATAAGGACATCTAGAGCTGAACGTACTCTTTTATCTTTACCTGGAAAGTAGCGAGTTTTGTGTCGATGGTGTCTTTGATGTACCGACGACTTTCTGGAGCTTGAAGCATGGCGTCAAATTTGTTTTTGAACCAAGCATTAGTATTTGGTGTGCCGAGATCGATATTTTGAACCCCTTGGTGAAGAATTTGGGCGACGCTCGTCTTGATTCGTTCAACCTCTTTTGTCAAAGATTCGATTTTGACCATATTGTTCACGGAGATGGCTTCACTTTGATCTCTGTTGATATTGACCGAGGTATTGGACATTGATGCTTCCACCTCTGAAAGTTTTTTGCCCAGTTGTTTGGCAAGTTTCTTGGCCTCTTTCGCCTTTGACATTGCCCCCAATTCAGCATTTAATGATGACTTGAGAAATTTGTTATTTTTGGATGTTATGTTATGTATGCTTACCTGCCAAGCCCGTGTTTCCACCTCCTTAGCTTGCCATTTTGCTTTGAGTTCATCCACTTCACCCATTGTGGTTGAACAGAGCTCATGCACTTGGTCCAGCTTGGTCAGAATACCCTAGT
>SCLD01101578.1:0-10224 GCA_004367895.1 Oikopleura longicauda | reverse complement strand
CATACACCATGTTGCGGTTCAAGATCACGAGCGCGCTAATAAGTGTAGTGAATCAACACTCCTTTGTGTCCGACTCACTCTCTTCGTTTGGCGTCGTAAAGTGTATCAGAATAAAAAAAAGAAATG
Organism: Oikopleura longicauda; assembly: GCA_004367895.1. NCBI lineage: Eukaryota > Metazoa > Chordata > Appendicularia > Copelata > Oikopleuridae > Oikopleura > Oikopleura longicauda. The sequence goes on along the minus strand of SCLD01101578.1, from coordinate 10,098 downwards.
AGCGAAAATGAAGTAAGTGATTGACAGGATCAGACTTTTGATAGTAGGACGTGACATTGACGTGATAGGGGCACTTCGTGACAGGATGATTTAATCGTGAACTTTGTTAACATTTCAATCAATAGAGATCAGCCGATCTGATTACGAGTTTATTAAAGTAAAGCCGTTTTTGTCTTTTGTCTATTGTCCACTTTATAAGAGAAAACAGTCAAATAAGTTCCACTACAACTACTTCAAGTGAGAAGGGAGCTCATCAATATGATCAGTCAGAGACATTGTTGATTTTCTTCAATTATCGAGGCCAATTATACTTGTCGAAAGCCACCCGTTTTAAGAGAAGGTTGATAGTAGGGTGTCTGGTGTAACCGTTTTGGTTCGCTCCATTTTCATGCATTCATATTGAATTAATATCGATATGAAATGATTTGAAAAAATTCAAAAAGTTATGTTTTATCGTAATGTAACGGACAGTCTACAAATCAAAGGCCCAATCTAAACTGTCCAACTTATGTGTGTGTATGTTCGTGTGTCCACACACAGTAGAGATTAACAGGTTTGACGATCTATTTCAACAGCTCTGGCTCCAGTGCTGACCCCTGTTGAATGAAACTTGAGTTCTAGTAATTCTATCGACCCGAGCCACACGATAAACTAGAGAAACGTGAATAAAGTAACCAGCCTTTTGCCTTTCTGTTCAGACGAGCGATTTCGATTGGCCCGAGGCGCCCGATTTCGACGATTTGACCTCGATCCCGACTGTGCCGGCACCGCCGACTAAGAGCGAGCCAACTGTCCAGGAGTTGAAGAAAGTAGCAGAGGCGAAAGAGAAGCCCGTAAGTTGTCATTCAGTTTAGTATTCACTTCACTGAACTTAAAGACTACACTACACAGTCAAAATTAGGCATGTGTCGCCAGAGAGCCAGTGGGAAGATGATTTCTGGAGGAAAGTTCATAAAAGTTCACTTGTGCCCAGTGTACTGTAGTTGAACTTTTTCTTAGCAAATTGTCTCCATGTTAGCTCTTTGGCACCACTTGCCCTAATTTTGACTGTGTAGTGTAGTTCTCATGAAATGAAGAATCATTTTGGGCCATGTCAGGTATTAAAACGTTGTCTAGAAAGTAACATTTGCAACGCCGAGTAAAGCCGAAAACGAGGTTGACAAGTTAACTGCGAAGCTGATGACGAGTCTCGGTGATGGCGTTCAGATTGACGCCAATGGCAATGAAAGGAATGGATTGATTTGATTGTTAAAAAACTAAATTACATGACCTGTGATCAACCGAAATCGAAAGCAACGAGAAAATGACTTGTCACAAGTGCAAAAAGGACATTGACGGCTATGAGAACGCGTGCTCGGCAATGGGCTACTACTTCCATATCGAGTGTCTGTGCTGCTTGAAATGCGGCAAGAATTTGCACGGTGGCGAGTTCATCGTCATGGGCACCGATGATCCGTATTGTCATGATTGTTATGAGAATGTAAGTTCCTCCAGCTTATATTGTAAAAGACACGACACAAATTTCAGTCACTGGAGAAGTGCTGCGAGTGCAATGAAGTGATCAAGACACGCATTTTACGAGCGGCTGGAAAAACCTATCATCCCGAATGCTTCAAGTGCGTCAATTGTCAGGTACTAACTGAGCATGAATTGCTTTTCGTTGACAACTATATTTAAGTGCGGTTTGGATGGCGTCCCTTTTACCCAGGACTCGGACAATCGACCCTTTTGCATTGCGTGTTACCACGAGTAAGTGCTTTCTCATTGCATCATCAACTTACTCGTACACTCATTTAGACTTCACTCGCCAAAGTGCGAAAAGTGTAAGCAGCCAATTGCCCCGCAACCGGGCCAGAAAGAGGCAATGCGCATTATTGCGTTGGACAAGTCCTTTTGCAAGCCGTGCTTCGTCTGCAGTAACGCCTCGTGCAGTATAAACTTGTCGGATACGAAGGCGGGCGGTTGTTACCCAGTCAATAATGATTTTTATTGCAAGACATGCTCGATTTCGGCAATCAATCAGACGGTGATGGCCAGCTAAGTGACCCACTCCCTGTAGTTGACAGTTTGCATGATATTATTATTATTCCTGTATATATAAAACGTCAAACGAAAACTTATGATCCCACCGTCACTCACATGCGCGTCAATTTCCAGTTGATCCATACGAAAGATGCATTGAGCAAGTGCACAGCGTTTATATAAGCTGATATCGAGTGATGAAATGGGTCATTACTGTGAATCGCCGTGCTTTATGTGGTGCTTTAACCGGATCGCAGAGAGTGAGTTTTTTCGCGAGTGGACGGCGGCCGAAGTCAACACTTGTGTCAATCGGGATTGGGGCTTTGAAAACTTCGAGTTATTATTGCAATATATTTTAAATCCCATTTTGTCTTCAAACAGTAATTACCTTTTTCATGGGGCTATTGTTGGCCTTGATGATACTGTTCTTCATCCACGAAGTCAGACAGGTGAGATGAGTTTGATTTGAATTTAGTATACCATATTATTCGAAACAGATCAAACAAGCTGCTGCTGAAATACCGAGACAGGAAATTGAAGACATCATTCGGAAGCGTCTGGCGGAGCGTTTATTCACATGACTAACTCGGCTCTGGCATTGCCGTAATGCCTAGATAGGAACACACTTTATGCAATAACAAAAATCGTATTATAAGATCGACTTATTAGACAAAGACTCTTTACATGCCAAAATCAAATTCCCGGGGTGAAGTAAATTATCCATTAATTGACCATTGTTTGCCTCATTAGAGTAAATTTCCGCGTTCAATCCGAAATGTACACAGTATATTACAGTGGTCATAGTGAAAAAAGTAGTTTAGAAAAGGATATGTACAGTAGGTTCTTCTTTCTCCACACTTGCCGAATCGTACAATTATCACACTTGACGGGAAAGTAATCAAATCGGCGAGTGCCAGTCGGAGTTCTTCGTGGCATGGAACTTGAACGGTTTTTTAAATGGTTGTATCAATGTTATTTCATCCTCTTCAACTCATTCCATAACGTGATAAGAAACACTCCTTCTAACGTGTTGTAGCATGTCTTGTTAACGCCAAATAGCGCTTGATTTCGGCCAGATACGTGTGATCAGCTGAGCCTTCAATATCTCGTTTTTCTTCATCAAGCCGCAATCGCGATAATTGGTGACTCCAGTTTGACATGCGATTCCAGCTCACCAGATCTCTACGCCGTCTTGGTTGCCGGTGACGTACTACCGGGCTGGCGGAAATGATTGCGAAGTAGTAAAGTAGTAAAACGAGTCTCATGTCAAATGGTGATGACAAAAAATGGCGTCACGACAACGTCAGCGGCGGCTTATATACTGGCTGACCTTGACCAAACTGAAGGTCACTAAACAGTGATCATGTAGATTATGTCCTTTCAAGGCTTGAGTGGAAACACCTTCGACCGTGGAAACATCTAGCAGGTATGCAGTTAAGCTGTCTGGACATACGACTTTCCATTGGTATACATTGCGTGATTCAAATTCTCAAATGAGTGATTTTTTCGGCCGAAATAACCATTTTCTGAACGTGATACAATCAGGCCTTATAATCCGACGACATAATTAACCCCATGCAAGTGTTATCCCACTTTCCGGCATATTGGCGGCGGCGACGGTGGTGATGGTGGCGGTGGCGGTAAAGAGTGATTTGATGCTTTATAAAAACCGATTAATTCTAGAATTGAAACCGTCAGATACACACCTAATAACCACCAACACCACCACCACCACCTTAGGGTCAGCTGAATAAGTTTAATCTTGGAATAAAGGTGAGATAAAGGAAACAAATAGGACAAACGGTCTAAAACCTTTTCAAAGAGATGAAATACTTGACACTATTGACGGGCTCGGCAATTGCAATCGAACTGCGAGATGTTCGACAGGCGCAACGCGACACAGAGGAGCACATTCGCGTTTACAACAATCAAATCGTCAAGCCCAGTGTGCTGAAACAGGCGCACACCGAGACGGAGTTGGATCGGTTCACCGGGGAGATTATTCAGTTGAGACGCAAAAATCTGCCGCGCAAAGACGATCAGTATGCTGACACAATTAAACTGTTTAAACGGCTCAACCTTCGCTCCATGATCAATTTTCTCGATTCGGATAGTAGTACCACTAGTAGTTTAAATTATGATCATGAAGCGAATGGGCCTTTTGCCGAGGCCATTGCCAATTATGGCTGCTGGTGCTTACCTCAACATGGCCAGGGTGTTGGCGAGCCGATCGATGCGTTGGATCAAATATGCTACGAGTTCAACACGTGTCTCCAGTGTCTCGCCTACGACGAGTGCAAGAGCGAGCAGCTGACTTATGAGTGGCAGAAAGGTGAGCGGTAAAGGGCATTAGCGCATTATATTAACCTAACCACGAAGATACCGACATAAACAAGGCGTATTGCCACGAGCAGAAACACTCGTGTAAGAACAATCTTTGCAGTTGTGAGGTTGATCTGGCGGAACGATTGATTGCCTACAAAGACACTTTCAACCCCTTGTTCTCAGCAATGAAGGCAAGTTTAACGCTATTTGATGACAAACGACGTAACAAATTTAAAAAAGGGTTTCGACCGAAGTAAGTACTGCGGTAGACACGGGCAACCATTGCCGACTCCTGCTGAAATAACAACTTCAACGACGACGACAACAACGGAAGAACCCACGACAACGACTCAAATCACAACTACAACGGCCGAAGAGTACACTTTTCCGCATGTCGTAATTGACCCGTTTGACTACGGACAGGAACGTTGTTGATTTATTATCGCACTTACTCTAGTTGGCGTGATTTATTATTCAATAATAAGAAAAAGGACGAGGAAGAGCCGACACTGGTCACGGAGAGTATTTTGGCGGAAATAATGGCCGAGGCACAAGAAGACGTTGAACGCGCTGTCCAGCCCGATGTCCCCTACAAACTTGTCAATGGCGACTATGACATGGTGATCAAAGCGATCCCGGTCAAGGCGATCACAAGTGAGCAGCGTGTCATGTTCAACGATCAAGAGGCGAATTGTAAGTGACATTATAGTGAAATTGACTTTCATAACACTGCTCAGTAATCCCACCTGAAAGATCGGTGAAGGCCAATCTCCATGCGCCTATTAAACTGAAAAGCGCCCTGCATGGCATCAAACATTTTAAGGCACTTGTTTTGACCTATATAATATTGATTTATGATAAGTGGGACTAGACGCTAATCCGGGATAATAACCCAGCGATTAAAAAAACGCGATTGAAATTATGAAAAACATGACATGAGCCCACTCCAATCCAGAAGAAGTGCTGCGGCGAGTATCCGAGTATGAAGATCTACAGTCCCGATCGTCAGACATGTTGCGCTGATGGCCGTCTTCGATCGTATGGGTCCTGTTAAAACTCTGTTTCAAAGTAAATATGTACAGTGTTCGACTTCGATGGCGAGGAAAAAAGTCTACTTGAAAGAGACTGCTTTTTAAAACTGTAAAAATGTAAATAAATGATCATAAATACTACTTTCACTAGTAAACTAATAGCCCAAAATGTATAAGTTATGTGTATAAGTTACACTGTATAGTGGTCAGATACGAAATCGATTAAATGGGGCACTGTGTAACACGCATGCGGAGTACTCACTCGTTTAGTCTCCATCGACACACATACACACACAGTACACAGGCCAGTCATCGAGGAATGAGCACACTCAGGTTTTTGTGGCATTTTAATTTTTGTTGAAATCAAACTCATTTAGCACTGGGACCACTTTCAGCAGCCGAGTCAGCAGTCGCGCATCGAGCACGTCCAGTGATGGGGTTCTTAAACAGTACTGAGTTTCATAGTACTCGAGTTTCATAGTATCGAAAATAAATTGCAACCCATACAACACAGTCTCGATGCGGATCAGGATGCGGCGACTTGTACAGCGCGTCAATTGCATACACTCGCCGAGGACGAATCACGCCAGCGTTACCTCCAGTACTATATGGATGGTGGTGGTGTATTTGACGATGATGATGACAATGATAGGCACAGTGCCGATTCGGTGCGGAACGAGGCAATGGAGATTTGTGGCTACTTTCTTAAGGAGCAGTGGAAAATGTCGACCGATGATGTGGACATGAGTTTTTTCATTCCCGTCGTCTTCAAACAACGCAACTATTTGTTGCATGAGTTGCTAAAGTCGATGAGCGCTCTTTACGCCGATGAACACATGCTCGGTGACACGGTTATCATTACAACGCGGCGGCAACTTCACCGGGCGCTTGATCTTTATTTTAATGTAAGTTTCGTTCTTTACTTCAATTGTAAATGTCGTTCAGAAGTCATTCCGCCCGCTCACCGTCACCTGGATGCGCCTGGCAAGTGGCATTATTTTTTGCTCGGCATTGATGAGAACATGCGTGAGAAGTGGTAGTCTCGTCCTGATCAAACTGATCCCATTCATTTACTCGCAACACGGTCTCCAAGATAAAGAGGTTAACTTTTTAATTGAACACGGCGGCTGGGCGGGGATCAATGCCGAGTATTGTATGCTACTCCAAGGAGGCGCCGAGCAGCAGCAGCTGACAATAGTGAAGCGAAAGGAGAGACAAACATATCGAAAAATTGGCCGCGACAAGGAAATCGAACGCAAACTCAAAATGGCACAAACGCTGACATGGCGTGAACAGGCAACGTTCAACTTTACTCAACTCACCACATGGTTGAAAGATCAACCGACCAATATCAAGTTTTTCCTTTGTTTTCTCATCATGCTCTACCTGACAGTTATGTTCATTTTGTGATGCAGTAATGCTCTTTAACAAGGAACAGTTCGGGATACCAGCCATATAACGACAATGTTGGCTGTTGTTCTGTACACTTCATTTTATCATCAGTATACATGCACACCTCCGATGGCAATTCGTCACCGGCTCCAATCACCCAGTACTCGTCATTCTCGCGCATTATCACACCATGTCTATGTAAATAAACTAATTATATACTGTAGTAGCAGCAGCAACAATTTTACACTTACGCATGGCGAGCATGTTTGAGGAAGCCAAACTCTTTCCACTTCTGCTCCGCACCAATGAACATTGTAATGCGGCTACTATTGCCACCATCACCAGCACCGCCAAAGTAAATGAAGTCACTGCCGCGTGACACCACTGCATAGTACGAGTAGTGTCGTTTGTATGGGAATGAGGCCAACTTCGTCCATTCCTGAGTATTTATATCGAGCCACTCGCCCTTGTCATGTTCATCCATTGAGCCCAACGCAATCACCTTGCCAAGAACTAAAGAGCTTGCAATACGCGTGTTCTTGTGTTGGTAAAATGCAGTGGGCAATGTGGCGAAGGAATCAAACGTCAAATCACCTTCATAACACGTCTGCAGCGCATCGTACCCAAAACAAAGGTGATATGTTGAGCTTGACACTATTGCACAACCACCACCAGTAAATGGCATTGGCAGATCAGCAATGCGCGTCAGTTGACACCCTTGTACTTCACTAATCTGATGATACAGTACCGTCTGCTCGGCGTCAATGTTGCCACCAAATACAAGCATACGATTCGCCAACATTAATGAACAGCTGTATGTTGACCCGGTGTCCGTGTCAATGATGAAATCCGCTTCAACTGCGCCAATTGACGGGCCCATCACCAACGGTGGCGTCCACTGTTTATAGCCACTTGCCAGGACCAGAATGGATGGGTTATCCGGAGGTGATGTTGACGGTTGTGTTGTCGTTGCCACTGTTGTCGTCATCGTCGTTGTACTTGTTACAGTACTTTCTGTGGTAGTTGTTGCAGTAGTAGTTGTTGTTTCACACTCGTACGCCTCACATGGACAGCCATTCGGGCAGCCCGGGCGACAAGGACAATTGATCAAACCATCGTCATAACTTCGGAGACACTCACTGATGCACGCTGGATCGTGGCTACAATTGGACAAGCATGATAGGTATTCATCTTCTAGGTTGTCGCGACAAGTGACAAAATCATCGTTCGATTCAATGTCGTAACATATGCAAAAGCTACACTTGACACAGCCGTCGGGACAGTTGCTCATGCAGGGACAATTATCAGTACAGTTTGATTGTTCCTTATGACATTGAAAGTTACAATCATAATCATCAGTTGTACATAGATCTAAACACTTGTGCCACCCTTGATCGCAAACAGTAAAACATAAGTTTGCCATTTCAGCATCATTGCACGTTTCTCTCAATCCCGTCAACATTTTGAACTTTGAAGTATTTTTACTCGCCAAACATGGCACGTGTAAGTTGTTCATTTAACTCCCACCCCTACCCCCTTGTTGACCGCGCATTGTTTGTTCCCATCGCGCATAAACGCTGAATTTTTTTGAGCGCGTTCGTTTTGCGAGCTTCAGGCGCTGTCCCAAAACAATGGCGACCTTTTCGCCCGTATTTGATTAGACCGGCAGAGAGTGGAGTAGAGTGAAAACGATAACAATATCTATGAACAGTCGGACGCGGCAAATTGTTTCACTCTTGGCCCGTTTGTTTTTGATTGCATTAGTATGTTGGTGCTTGGGACGGTACACGCGGCATTATCATCTTGAAGTCGTCGAAGAGACCAGTCCGGCTACTTTTATCAGACAAGAAGAGGTGAATCAAGAGAAGAAGGAGCCATTTGAGACGACAGAAACTACTACGACCACGACAACTACGAGTTCATCGACTACCACTACTACTACTACGACGAAAACGCTTGAATCAAATTTTGAGCTTGATTATATTTTGTTGAATATTAACGTGACTGGCTTTGACCAGGACAAGAGTGATTTGTTGCGTACGTTCGATGATCGGAAAGCAAGGTTACGTCGTGTGTGCTTGTTTCGCTCTTCAATTCAGCGCGAATTTAACAAGACGACGGCAAACTCAACTACTAACATCATTTATGCGATTGACAAGCTCCAGCGTCTGCTCAATGGGGAGGATGAGCCCGACGAGCCCAAGTGTCGTTTTCGTTTCCCACTTGACGAGAAAACGACAAATATCTATCATGATGATGCACATCAATTCACCGCCTGCTTCCCACCTGAAACTGGCTCGGCATTTTGGCTTCGCAATTATCAACGAACATTGACGCGGTTTGACATAGGGACAGTCATGGACAAGTACGAGCTGAAATCGGCGACCAATGACTTTGTGACGTTTATAACGGTGCGACACCCGTTTGATCGGTTACTTATGATGTACAGGGATGTGTTTGATCATTAACAATAAGTTTTAAATTATATCTTATAATGTGAGTTTTGTATACGAACCCAAAAAGAGAGACAAGTTCGTCATTGGCAGCCCGTGGCGACCAAACGACATAATGGCCCAGTATTTGGAAGTGTTCGACGATTTCTACAAGCGCGATCGTCATCTGGCCGATAAATATGCAAATTATACGTACTCGTTCCCCGCCTTCATCGAGCTGATCAGGGCAAGCGAGTGCGATCATGAACGAATGTGGCGCCCAGTTGAGCAACTGTGTGGCCCGTGCTCTCTTGAGTTTGACTTTTTACTTATGCAGGAGAACGGGCTTGATGAGTTTGACTTTGTTGCCGATTTTTTCACGAAGAATCAAACTAATCAGAATCGATTTCACTATCGAACGAAACCAAGGCGCAAAATGGAAATGATGGCAATGTATCGCGATGTGTCGTATGAAACACTGGTGATGGTATACAAAAAGTACTTTTTCGATTTTGTCGCTTTTGGTTATACGCCTGACGAATATTTTCGCTTCTCGCGAAAGTTTGACGACCATTCTGAGGAGTTGAAATATTTGAGGTTTGTAATTGAATATTGGTTAAAGCGCGTAAATCTTGTTTAGGAATAAGGCGGCCCAGGCTTATCAATGTCAAACAAAATACAACCACTGCGAGAAGTAAACGAATAAAAAATTAGCAATTTGTTCTTAAATTGTTGACATTATGTCAACGGACTATCGACAGATCATGAAGTTCATGAATCAGTATTAACCCAGGTGGGAAGAAGTTCATGAATCAATAAGTCTGTCATTTGATTAGCTTGATCTGCTCTCGCTTCCTGATTCGAATACAACGTAGATCCATCAACTCAGGAAGAAG
>SCLD01101567.1:0-10231 GCA_004367895.1 Oikopleura longicauda | reverse complement strand
ACTATTGCAGTTTTCGTTTTTTTTTTAAAGATAGATGTGTAGTGTGTGTTTTAAACGTGGCCACGGTAAGCGGGCTCCGGGGGGATGTTGTCGAGTGATACGAACCACATTCGGGGCAGGTGATTGCTCTATTAACATTGATTCTATATTTCCAAAAAACTACTATACTCGTACCTTTGATTGAGTATCAGCAGCAGCAGCAGCAGCGGTATTCGTGTGATTGGAGGACTGGGGTCTCGAGTTAATCTCGCTACTAAAAACATTTTTTCAGAGAGAGAGATAGATAGTCTCATAAATAAATCATTTTTTGCTCTTTTTTATTATTCATTAAAAAAAACGTGACGTGAATTTGGCAGGTTGGTGAAATTCGTTTTTTCTTTTGTGTAGTTCTTTTTTTTATAATTTGGTGCACTGAATGCGTTTATACCTGGTTAAGGCATTTGAAGTGGTCGAGTAGGTGGATTTTTGTTGTTGAGGTAACCGTAATGGCGGATCACAGTTCGACTCCAAATTAACACTGCTACTTGGCGGCTTGATTGCTGGCGGCCGTTGCTGCTGCTGCTGCTGCTGAGTCGTTGACGTTGTCTTCCCCGGATCCTATGATAACTACGGTAGATACCACAAATTCTCATTTTAAACCTAATTGTGACTACGAATTCAAAATTCAGACTAAACCTAGACCTTTATGGCTGATAATTTAGATTTCATTTCTTCGTTTAATTGCACGGCAATATTGCTCGGAATTGTCACCTCGGCAATGTTGCCTTTTGGCGCTTTTTCATCTCCTCCACCATCATGATGATGATGATTATGATGTTGATGATGTACTTGTGCTTTTAATTGAGTCTGATGCCGCCCCATTATATTCTGAGCCGAGCCAATACTACTCTCGCTGCGTTTACGCGTCCGCTGCGGTTTCGTCGGCGAGTTGACATTCATTGCTGATGATGTCTTCCAGACACTACTACTACTACCACCACCGACGCCAGACTGGTGCTGTTGAGATGGTGGGGGCACGTCGACACTGCCGCGGAGGATGCGCCCGTTTTCATTTTCATGTTTCGTCGTCGTACTGCTGCGTACGGTCGGCGTGGGTAGTGTGGCGAATTTTTGCATTTCAATGCCACTACAATTATAATAGAATTTTAAGTTTTAAGTCCAAAAAAATCACCTTTCATTTGGATTATTCTGCGTTCTACTATTGATCAGATGCTCTGTTTGTTCACTCAGCTGTTGTCGTTGTTGTTCTAATTGCCGTTGCTGCTGTTGTTGTTGCAAATGTTGTTGCTGTTCACTTAAATTCGCATTATTCGCCGCTGTCGCCGCCGTCATTGAAATCACCGAGCGCAACGGACTGTCCAGTGGCGAGGTCATTGACTCCTGGTGACGTACACATTTGACGTCTTTTGAGGAGCGAAATTTGCGCTTATCCTGACAACAGAAGACTTTGACGCCGATTGAGATGACAATGACGAAGATTAACACCACCATGATGCCGATTAGTAACATCAGATTTTGCTCCGTCAGTTCTAGTTTAAAAATTATTTAAATGTTTTTTCAAATTAAATTACCATTTTTGAAAATGCCAAAGAAATTGGCAAAATCAATTGTGCCGCCGCCGCCTGCCCTACCACTACCATTATCGGGGCCACCGACGGCAGGCGTATTCGCGCTACTTTCATCGTTGCCACTCATTTACGCCATTTTTGTCTTTGTCGTTGTAGTAAGAGTGAGTAGTAAGACTCTTTCACTTCATTCAAATCGTTCATTTGCTGCTGCGCTGCTCCGATTTCATCTTTTCTCGCTTTTTTTCTTCTTCTTCTTCGAGTTGTCTGTTACAATTGTAAACGAGTGTTTTTTGAGATCTGAAATATTTTTACAATCTTATAACTTTTGTTTTTCTTGGCGCGACTAAATAGTAGGGCAGTAGTTGTTATTTGGGGGTGATAAAAATGGGTGTCACACAGAGATATTCGCCTATTCTGTTGCTTGCTCATCCTCAGCAGCAGCTGGAGCGGTAGTATTTCGGGACAACGTAAAATTAGGGGAGATAACCAGATATTTCGCCGAGGATTTTCACGAAGACTGCATTGCTATCAAGGAGGCCCTTGCCATCCTATACACGTTACGCCAGTTCAAACAATGACTACGAGGTTGCCACCTAGTGAGTTTTTGCGATAACCAAGTGGTGGTTGCCGCGTTTTCGAATGATGGGGCAAGGGATCCGAGGCTAAATGATGTCATTCGACTGATTTATCAGGAGGTCGAAAAGATGGAGGCAACCATTGGATGTTATTGGGTCTCCACCAAGATTCAGTTAGGAGATCGCCCGAGTAGGCTATGTGACTACAACGAAGAATTCATGCCACGCCAGTATTATTCCCAAATCTGCCGATTATGGGATGTGGAACCGGAAGTGGATGCAATGGCTTCAGCGGAGAACCGGAAGTGCAAATACTTCATCCCCTGGGGCCTCAGTCGTGATTCACGCGCTATTAGTAATGATTTTCTAAATACGCCTAAAGAGCTCCTTCGGGGAAAAATACTTTATATCTTTCCACCAAAGGTGATGGCGAATAGGGTAATGGCACACTTACGAAATCACTACTGGGATGAAAAGTTCATTTTGATTGTGCATGCATTCCAGCAGATTCCATTGGCCGCTGCCATGTTTCAAAATTCTAAAACCACGGAACTGAAAATTCTCGATCAAAGACAAGCCTGGACGTTTTTTCCATCAGAAAGAAAATATAAACTAGGAAAGATTTTTGATAGATTTAATAGGTGCTCGGCATACTAAATCTGAAATCAATAACAGGCACGCAGACGCTTCTGGGGAGACCGAATAATCGAGTCAGTTACACCATGGTCATCGGCCATAACCTGCGCAAGCAAAATCGCAAACGACGAATAAAAGAATAAAATAACGCGAGAGCTCTCGAATCTCCTAGTTGTGTAGTGTTAACACAGATTAACCGCCAAGGTTAATTTTAGAATGGCACTCGATTTCTTAAAAGGTAGAGATTCTTATGGGGAAAAGCTGGCGGAAGCAGACCGGAAATTCAACGAGGCTGAGAGACGCTGGCGTACATTCAAGAGACAGCTGTCTGAGACCAAGTGGGAGCATGACCTGACAATGAAACAACAGGAAATGCTTCGCGAAAAACCAGAGGAGCTCCTCAAGGATGTTCGTTGTTATTTCCACCGTAGCGAATACTATGCAATGAAGGTGCAATGGTATCAGCTGAGACTGTTGGGACCGTCACCTGGTGAGAACATAGTCATTTAAATTGAAAAATTTATTATTTTATTTTTTACGGAGTATTTGTAGGGGAATCGCCACAACAGTTTGTTCAACTGGTCAACAAAGAAGAGGATCGAATTCGAGCATATGCTCGGATGCATCAATCAAAAATGGAACCCTCACAACATCAGGGAACCCATGGAAGCTTCCTAGGTTGACTTGAAAACTGGGTGGCCCAAATGGACCATATTTACTTTACACTGCCAACCCTTAAACTTATCACCCGTCGGCTATTAATAGTTACGTTATTTAGACCGAATAAATATCTGTACGTATGGACCCTATGGAAGATTCGGAATCCCACGTTGGGGTATCGCACCTAGCGGGCTCGCTGAAGCATCAACGTCAAAATGCAATCAAAATTGACGTCACCGCTGATGTATTGGCCGAGCGCATCAAGGTAAAAACACCAAAAGTCGAAAATAAAAAATTTTATCCAAATTTAGGTACTATGTACAGTGGCGGATGATTCATTATCAATGAAAACGATCTACCAACAAGATGTACAGAGGTACACTCGAATGTTCAATTCAACTCTGGAAGAAGAAGAATCGCTTGAGGTAGCTACCTAGGGGGAGATATCCAGAAAATTGAGTTTGTATGAAATAGAAACTAAAACCAAGTCAATCATTTATGATATAAGGCACGGTTGATAAGCTAAAAAACGGGGGCGGCGGCCTAGGTGACAGCACGAAATGAGCTAAAAAATGGTTTTCAGTTCGTGGAAAAACGTTGGAAGGCATGGAAGGCGGGGGAACTGCAACTTGACACCTCGTGCCCGATGGATACAAAAATATCAAAATACACGGAGAAGCTTCTCAATGCTGAGATTATGGCAGTCAAGGGCAGACGCCAGGAGCAAAAGAAGGCGCTTGAAGAAGCCAAAAAGGAGCTGTCCAAATATGACGACACCACCAAGACCGAGAAGGGGCAAGGTATGCATAATTAGGGAGCTCTCTGGGCATGAAGGGAGCATGAGCTCAAAATATGTTTAGCACTCAACGTACCCTTCAAACAGGGACAGCGATGGTATTGCTGGATGTCACATCCGCCAGCCTACATGGACAAATTCATGCCCAGCCGGGAAGATCCATGTACGTTGTACCGGGAAATCAAATACCGGATCACCACCAAGGAAGATTTCGACACGGATGCGGTTCGGGACCTGTGCTTACGAATGGTGGAAGCACTGCCGGAATCGTGGATATCGGGTCGATCCTACATCAAGCAAAGAATTGACTTGATAACAGCAGCCCAGGGTCAACCTACATTCGACGGCAAGCTTGCCAGGGAGATGTTTTCGAGGATCCTCAAGGATTGCGATCGGGATGCAACGGAATCAAAACTACGACTGGTTAAGGATTGCGAACACATGCGTCGCCACGCGGATCCAAAAGTGTCAATGGAAATGACCCGAATTTGGAAGATGGAACAGAGTGACCCAGCAAAACGATTTGCACCTCAAGGTAGGCTAAGGTTACACGCGGACAAGACTAATTGCTCAATATTTAGGATTCTGGACGGATAAGGAACTCAAAGAGTACTACCAGAAAGCGGTTAACCCAAATTACATCCCAAAATCGAGACGACAAAACCAGACGAACCTGAAGACGACGAGAACAAGGGATGGATCATTCTCAAGGGGGCGCCCTATGCGACAGAATGACCGTCAAAATCGACAGAAGCCATTCAATAAACAACGCGGTGGCAACCGAGGTCAAAATCGAAGGGATGCCAAAAGTTCTGACAGTCGTGACAAAAACAATCATCAGCAAACTCCGCGAAAAGATCGTCAACAAGAACGTCGACCTGACAGAGGTAGGTCACAAGTTAGCTAACTGGGCCACTGATCTCGGATTCAGATGCGGGGGCGGCTACGGTGAGTCCGATTCGGGCTCCAAACCTACGCAAGGTAAAAGAGGCCACGAATAGAGACATACTTGAGCACGGTAGGGTTAAAGAGGATCTCTATAAACGGGAAAACCTCAAAACGAAGATGCCCCCCCAAGCCGAAGAGCTTCTGCAAACCATTGTCCTGGATCACAAACACGAGCTTTAACCTGCCATTTCTGTGACATGTCAAATCGGGCGCCTTTCAGGGTAATAGAATGCATTCTAACGTATTTTCTTTCAGCATGAGCATTCATCGAGAGCAGTTTAAACATATTGATATCACACCAACACGTCATCAGAAGCTTCTAAGGGACATTCGCCTACAAGTACAGGGCAGGGTGGACCTGCTGGATAAACACCGGCTGGTGGAATGGGTCATTGACAAATTTGTGGAAAAATGTACGAAAACAGGAAAGCTTCGCTTATTATCAACGGAGCACCTGGTGGCGATTCGCTCATGTGCCCTTCGAGTCCTCCGGCAGGAATTGCACCCCGAGTCAGCTGACTTTGTGATGAATCAAACAAATCGGTACATCAGAGAGTACAACTACACCAATGACAAAAGAGTAACACATGCACCGGTGATAAGCTGGAAAAACATGAACATTCTGGCCTTATCATTGTGGTGGGATCGGTCACGCGGGAGAGGGACACGCCCAAATTCAATAATGCAACGAAAACGTGCATCACTCTTTATCTTTTTCACTTCGTTATGCGGGGTTAGATGGGGGGCGGTCACGCTGCTGCGTTGGGAACATGTCTCTTTCTCGAAATTGGGTAAAGAACTGTGGTTGCACATCAGACTGCCAGTCTCGAAAACCAATATTCATGCTGAAGTCATTCAAGAAATAACAGCAAAGGCACTGCCAAAAAAGATGCGATGGTCGTGCCTGCTTCATCATCTGGCACGATATTGGACGTACATGGGCAAGCCACGAAAGGGTTTGATTTTCCATGACCGCCACGAAAGAATAACTGGGGACGCCGAGTTTCTGCAAATGCAACGAACAGCATCCAAGCTTGGATGGCGTGTCCTGCCGACAAAGCATACGGGACGAGTAACGGTGGCATCATCGTTGCAGGCCATCGGAGCGAGTGACACGGTCATCGATTTGTTCCTACATTGGAGAAGCGACCGAATGCGCAAGCATTATGCAAATCGCCACACCGCGCGCTCGCGAGTTGGAGCAGCTTTTTTGTTGCACCAGGCAATAACGACAGCGGATCCATCCAAAAAATTAAGTACCATTCAGAAGCATCTGGTGTGATATCGACAGATGTTTTTACTGCTCAAAACATCTCATCATGTATATACAATCAATGTACTCACAATCATCAACTAGCCAACCTACACATAATCTGTTTTTATATAATTTCGTACTTTTAACTTGACACCCTCCATTTTTTGTTTTTTGTTAGTAAAATTTCATAGAAAAAACCAATATAGCCATATAGGGTCATGTAAAAGTTATTTATTTCAGACCGAAATCTAGTGATATGAGAATTTTCAACCAGAAATATCATTCCTCCAACATGAACGTGTCGGCGATTAGAGCAGCGCTGAAGGACCTCATCATCGAGGTTGAGGAATCAATCCGGGACATTGACCTAGGAGGCGTCCTTCGGGGTCTACGCATCCTGGCAATCATGTCGTATGAAGAAAAACCGGAGACACCGTTATTCTCACGACGGCTAATTTTCAATACGATGGCCCAGCTAGAAGCCGAGTTAATGACGAAAACAGGACTGACGGCAGCAACAATGCTGCACATCTTGCATCCCGTATTAAATCATGATGTGACCATGGCGTTTGGGTTCAACAATGCTTTGTGGGCGCTGGCACAGCGGACGGCAAAGTTGAATGCCGAGAAGGCCCTGGATTACAAGGTAAATTACAAAACTAAAATTGCAACACCAACCAGCTGGTTTAGATTAAAATTCCAATGTTCGACGAGGAGAGTCGTCTGGAGGAAGAGAGGGCATGGATACCTGAACCTTTGCGTCGAAAGGTCGAAAATGATGCGGCTAGCGGCAGACTATGGAACTTTTTGTATTGGGGAGATCATCTGATCCGAGTAGTACCGCCGGGAGCTCCCGTGGAAGCAGCAGTTCCGATCATGTGGGGTTCAAATGACCGTGAATTTAGAATGCCACAAGTGTTGCCACTGAAGGTAAGCAAACAATATATACGAAAAGGGTCTAAATTACGTTCAGGCGGATGAATTATGGGATCCACGGTCGCAAAAACCGGATGGGCGCATGCTGACTTCCGAGATAACTCTGGCCGGAGGGGTATTCACACCATCACCAAAGGTACAGCACCTGCAAGTGTCAATGCCATCAGGACGACATGTCTTCTCATCCGAAGACTATGTTGACGCACATGGTGGCCTCAGCCAGATAACGCTACCAACGGACGCTTCCGAGGAAATTCTGGACGATTCCGATCATGAAATGCACCCGGGAGCACGGAACATGACCAAGAAGGAACGTCGAAGACACCGGAAGTTGAACGACAATTTCTTCCGGCCACGAGTAGGTTGCATGCAAGGCCCGCCGATACCAAAAGCACTCGAAAGCCGACCGGAAGGTCTCTGGCACACAGCAAATCCCTTCAAGGTATGATTAAAATCAGAATACTGAAAGCACCTACATAAATTTAATATTTAGGCACTATTCCCAGAAGCCTCTGATCGAAACATGACAACAACGCTGCAGTTCTCGAATTTGCAGCGGTCATTTGTATTACGATGTGATACACCAGAAGGTCGCTACCTTGGGATAATTGCACGACGGGACTGGTTCCTAAAATCGTTGGTGCTGCCATCGGACTCTCGGTTCATGGACTGCTTTCATGACGAAGCAAAAACCTTCGTACAAGAGGTAAGAGTCAGCAAAACGAACACAAAAATGATAAAGATATTTTAAAGCACGTCGAGAAAGCGCTAAAAATACCGGATACACCAGTCAATGAAAAAGGAGTTCCGGCATTTATCGATTGGGACGAACGGGAGCCCCCGAGGGAACGGGTACCGGTCCCAAAATATGTTTGGGATCACATTGTCGAAATGGAGGCAGACCAAGCCACGCCAAAATTGAAATTGAAAGTACCAGATCAGACGGAACTGACAATGGAGGCGCATTTGGCACAGACTGTGACACCGGCGGCAGCCGAGGAGCAAGATTCAATAGGTACCATCAAACTGCCAATGGACCCGAGAGTCAAATTGTTTTCCACTCCGAAGAAGCCAAAGATAGCAACCTCTCAGATGCCCACAACACACACACCAATGGAATAAAAAATTCCCATATTGGCAAAATTTCTTTTGTGACTGCCAAAATATATTTAACCACCAAAACTAAATCGTTTCACTTTTTATGTCAGAAAAGCAGGTGGTTATAGTAGGTCATCCTCGAGGCAGCAGCCTGAAGTGTTCACCATACCCAAGTTACTAAAAATGGAGACTGAAGATGGTAAGGCTTTAAAGTAACTTAGGATGTCCACTTAGCGTAGCGGAATAGTCCAATTTAAGTATTAATTCTAGTTGTTATATAAGGAACTTGAAAAGATCGATAAATGTGGCTACATAGGTGAAACAAAAAATTAATCTCTAGAACATCTTGGAGACTTAGAAAATTCTCACAAACAACTCTCTTTGAAATTTCCAAAAAATCTTGGAAAAGTCGTGGACGCGAGGAGAGTTGGTTACGAACAGGGCAGCCGCCCAGGTAATAGTCAGAGATTAGGGGGGGTTTTTTCGATTTCTTAAATGAAAAATCCTTTTTTTACCCTCCCACCGACCCCTTATAAGCAACTAAGGATTATTATTCCGCTTGCGGAATAGTCCAATTTAAGTATTAATTCTAGTTGTTATATAAGAATTCGTAAAAATCCATGAATATACCCTGTTTATCATTTTTGTGATTTTTCATCAAAAATGACAATTTTGGCTTGAAAATGAAAATTTTGAAATTTCTCGGAATTCACCCTAGTTATAATTTTTGTGATTTTCCATCAAAAATGACAATTTTGGCTTGAAAATGAAAGTTTTGAAATTTCTCGGAATTCACCCTAGCTATAGAGCTCGGTGATAAAGGCCTTTCCTGTTGGTATTTTTCTTTCGATCGTGTTTTTCGCCAAATATTTGCAATTTGGTTCTGGACATCTCGATTGTTCAATAAATGATTTAATCGGCGCATAAATGGATCCGTTTCGTAATCTACCAAACTTCGGTTGATGAAAAACCCATTTCCCATTGGGTATGCTGAAAATCGTTTATCAATCTAAGCCAATCAGATCAAAGATAGATCGAGCCAATCAGAGGCCGAGTTTGAAAACGCGGAGCATTTTGAGAGTGACATTAAATGCCTATCCGTTAATTCTGGACAAAAATCTCATTTCTGGGAATCGAGCCAGCGTCATTAGATTTTGGACGAAGTATATAGGGGGTCACATATTATAGTGGAACACTTTTGTAGTCAAACTACTATGGATTTTGTTTCCAGAAATAAACGTCTCAGATTTTTCCAAAATGTACAGGGGGTTACAAAGTGAGATCGATTTAAAATATGGCCAGAGTAAATTCCCTGGGAAATACTTAGTTTCGATATAGAGTATAGAAACTTTCGTGGGCACCTAAATCGGGGTCAGAGAATTTCAAAATAGCTTTGTTACGTAGTTGGGGCTTAAAACGTAATCATTACGTAACGAGTTCACGTGATATGAGTATAAAGGTCACCAATAGCTTTTCAGGGTCAAGGTTACCCGATTCGAATTCAAAAAAGCCCAAAAATCGTTGATAGTTGTAGTGCAAAACTTACCCTACGATTCGGTATTCAAAACGTAATTATTACGTAATAGGGACACGTGACATTAAAATGAAGGTCACCATAGTTATTTTTGGGTCAATCTATAGTCCCAGAAATATCACATGGGAACCGCTTGAAAACTCAGAATTAATTCTTTTTATATTTTTGGAATTTTGGAGACTTTTTGTTTTTTGAGAAAATATTAGATTTTTATCAGGGCGTTAG
>SCLD01101556.1:0-10231 GCA_004367895.1 Oikopleura longicauda | reverse complement strand
TGTTCCAAAGGCCTTGAGTTCGAATCCTGGCCTTGAAATTGAATTTATCAACAATCGAAAAAAAGTGGCTTTTATCGTCGGCCCTTAGCCAATACTACTACCTTACTATTATTTATGTTAATTTGAATGACCCGCTGACTCAGTTACGAACGTTATGTGATGTTTATCCTTATGCTGATATTTTTGTCCTCTCAGAATTGAATATGGATCGTAACTTATTCCTTAGTCGAAAATTGACTCCAATCCATTTCAAACCTTTCTGCCACAAGGGAGTACCAGAACGAAAAAATGGTATTGTCTCTAATAAAATTTATTCTGCCATCTTAATAAATGAATCTAAGGGGATAACAGCGGAAATAAAATTTGACAAAGTTCCATTCACAAGTCTATATATTAGAGTTCCTCAAAAATCAAAAGAGCCCTTCAGTTTCAATTTAACAAGTTTTTATCGGTTTCATTGTGGCACCAAAAGTCAAAATTTGAGACTTTTCTCTCGGCAAGAAGTTTTTGAATATTTTCTTTTCAAGTTTAAACAAATCAGTGAAGTTCAATTTAAAGTTCCCTCTCTAGTCATCGGAGATGGTAATGCTTGCCTATTTCACCCTCGTAAATCAGATGGCAAAGCTTTTTGTAAAGAGATCCGTCACAGATTCGCACAATATTCAGATGAAATTGGTTCAAATGCAACAAATGTGAATGGTCGATGGAAATGCAAATCTACTATTGATTGGTGGCTTCAGAAAAAGATGAAGGCAAGTTCAATTACTTTTGAATCAGGGAAAGATATAATAGGTAATGATGGTCATGAAATAATTATCGGAAAATATAATATCAAAACGATTAAACAAGCTCAATTAAAAGAAGTTACAATGAAATATTTTCCAGACAAAGACATTGTTTTCAACAGAGCTATCGATATCTTTAAAAAGCACGAAATTGAACTTGAAGAATTATTTGATAAAGAAAACTTGCATAGACTGTTTAACAAATCTGATATTAACTGGGTTCCGCCTCATGAAGTAGGGCAATATTCTCAAAGGGTTATGAGTTTGATTAATCAAGTAGGTGAAGAATGTATTTTAGAGGAGACGAAAATTATCGATTTAATTAAGCCGAAGAAAACCCTTTCAAGCATTACTCAGGAATTGAAAAAACAAGTCCAAAATATGTCAAACCGGTTACGCCAATATCATTTTGTTCCGGATGAAACGGTTACTTATTTCAACAATTTAAAATCCACTTTTAAACGTTTTTTGCAGCGTGACCAAAGATCAGCTTTTGCTATGGGTAAAAGTGATTTTGATACGTTGGGCGATAACGATATTTTTCATATAAATAGACGTTGCAACTCAGGGATGAAACTACAGCGACTTCAAGAAGTTTATTTTGGACCTCAGAAGATCGCCGATGAGTTTGTTCAACTTCAACAATGTGAAGATATCCCGGTTCCGGAATACATTCAAGAATGGAAAGAACTGGAACCCCCGTTTGACATGGCCAACTGTGATTTACAAATTTCAGGCACGGATAAAAGTAATTCTATAGTTCATCTGATTTCAAAAACTAAGAGTAGAACCACCAGTCATAACAGTACGATATGTCGCGATTTATTAGCAGGATTTCCCCGTAATCTCTTAGGCCACCATTTAGTTCGTGTTGTTCGACTTGAAACGGAATTAGGCAAATATAATCCAAATGGCAAAACTAACAAACTGATTAAGTTGATAAAAGGTGACAAAGACCCCTCTAAACTTGAAAATTATCGTTGCATCCAAATTCCGCGTTTTGACAGCTCAGTATCGGACTGTTGTTGGACAGCCAATTTTTCAGAACATCTTTTAAAACACGGTGTGATTAGTCCGGAACAGAACGGGTTCCGAAAATTTTTCGGGTGTCATACGGCTATGACTAGCATTTTTGAATCCATCAACAATTCCCCTGTCCAAAAACGAAGTCTCCTCTTGTTTGTGGATTTTCGCAACGCCTTTGGCACCCTTAATCATGAAATCCTATCCACCCTATTGAAAAAATTACTTAGTCCTGGTCTACATCGTCTCGTCCGCGATCAACTAAGTGGTCGTTATGTGGTCGCTTATGAAAATGGCCAACAGAGTACCCCTGTCCGGATTCCCAACGTAGGTGCGCCACAGGGGAGCAATAATGGTCCAACATTCTTTTTGCTTTTCGCCGAACTTATCATCGATATCCTTAAACGCTTTCAAGATATTATTACTATCCTTTTCGCAGATGATGTGACAGTTAATATTTTAGCTGACACATATGAAGAAGCCCGAACTGTTGCGAAAGAAATTATGATCGAATTTACCAAACTTACCGAAAACATTGGAATCAAAATAAACCCGACAAAGTGCCAGTATATGTTACTAGGTAAGGAAAGTCATCAATCTGAAAATTTAATATATACTTGGAATAATGTTACTTATGAAGTCAAACACCATAATTCCATCCGGTACCTGGGATTCCGTTTTGATTCAATGCTTAATTTTCATGGCCAATTTTCTCATATCATGATGCGCCTTTTTGAATATAAACCCTTGATTCTCAATATCGTTAAATCGGGTAACAGAAAAGAAATGGCTCGATTAGCTCGATCGCTCATTTATGGGGTTCTAGAATATGGGATGGGAGCTATACCACTAGGATCTAATTCCGATTATAGCCGTATAAATTTAGCAATTGTCAGTATCGGCTGTGACATTTTAAATATTGTTCGTCAAGGTAAAAAACGGATAGAACAGACACGAATTTTTCATGAGTTTGGTTGGATGGAATCGTCGAATCTTCATAAATATAATATTCTTAAATTTTTAAATAAAACCATGGTGGTAACAGAACCCAAAAATGTCACTAAGACAATTCGTAAAGTTCTGGTATATCATTCGGACAACAGGCCATATGTGTGGCCGGCGGATGATGGTGATATTGAACCAGTGCTAAAACGATTTCGGTGGCTCAAATATGATTATCCAGGCTTAGATAATACGATCCAAATAAAAAATGATAAACTGTTTCCATATAACGCCATAAATTTACTTTCGGATATTCCACTCGAAATCCGAATGAATTTAGGTGTGGAAGACTTTACTAAACAGGTTAAAGAATATTACAGTACGAAATGTCAACATGCAGTATCACACACTGAGAAGACGTGTGCTCAGTGTGTAAAACTCGCCAAGTTTCACTCACAAGTTTTTTCGAGAAATCAGATATTTTTTAACAGTCACGATACTATTTACCAAGATGGGTTATATTTTAATGCACAGATTAGAAACGAATCAAACTGGACCAGTATAATGAGTCATGGATTAGTTAGCCGTAAACATGAATTATTAATTACGACTAAGACACTACGGAATCTTCGAAAAAGCAAAATAATTATCTGGAATCCAAACCTTATTAATCATTAATTTAGTGTTCCAATTCTCCAAATCAGCCATTGTGAATCTACATATGGTCCTGTTCAACCCCGAATCCAATCAAATCCAGCTGATCCAGAACCCCGATACCATTATTATCATGATGGATGAAGAAAACGATGATATCAATGTGGTTCCATTTTTGCCAATATCATCCAGAATATACAGCATCTTTCGACCGTATGGGAAACTTATTCCATCTTTGGTAATGACGCCATCCTTATTGGAGATGATGAGAATGAAACGAATTCAACGATCATGCTTAATGGACTTTTATTCATGGCCTAATTTCATCCACTTTGTTGAAAAACGAGTTTCTATGACAAATAATTATGGTGCCTATCTTATTGCTAAAAACTCATTACTTGACTTCACACCCGTTACGGTTGGTAACATGGTCAATGAATATGAAATGATTAGACAATTATTTGCCGAACAGGAATTTATTAGAGTGAATGCCCAGAAAAAACGACCTAGTGATATCATCCACGTTGCGAAATTTGAACCAATCCTAGAACAAACACAACGGTGTGTTTGGCATGAAACTGGAGCTGAAATTGATTTTATAAGGGCGTGCGAGTCAGCTGACATATATCCAATACAAGCACCCAAATTTACTACAATGGTTGATTACAATGGTGCAACAACAGAATGGAAAACAATTCAAAACTCAAAATTAGCCCGATCGCAACCAGTTGAAAAGTCGTATGTTTTATCGCAACGAAAAGAGCCTGAGCTTCAAACTGCAATACACTTCATACGACAAATTCAATTCAAAGACATAAATGATGAATTTGTTCGCGATTTTGAAACCACGGTTAAGTCCACTATAATCGACAATCTCAAGCTGCTTGATCAACTACAAACAGAAAAGAAATGCTTTGTCACCCTAGAAAAAGATGATTCTTTACTAAATCAAAGATGTCTACCTCTGATTTATCAAGCACGAAAAGTCAATAGACAGGCACTACGAGTTCGAACGCTGGAAGATACTGCTACTCAAGTTGATGACTGGGAAGTTGAATGGACAGATGAATGGTCGGATACCAGTGCACAAACGGAAATACAGGGCAAGGATTATAGAGTTTAATCGGTGAATATTCAGATGGTTTATGGTAAGGGAAAAATTTCGGTCATAAAATGCGACACCAAGTGGCTAGAAGGTCAATTAGAATGGCCTGCGGAGCTCAAATTGGAAGATTCTGATGCTGAAACAATTTCGTCATTATTTTTGGTTTGGCGCCATATTCCATGGGAAAAG
The DNA here is from genome assembly GCA_004367895.1 of Oikopleura longicauda. NCBI lineage: Eukaryota > Metazoa > Chordata > Appendicularia > Copelata > Oikopleuridae > Oikopleura > Oikopleura longicauda. Next base: position 5,533 of record SCLD01101556.1, on the reverse strand, counting down.
ATAACCGATACCAATTTATGGGACACCGTTCGTACAAAAACGCATTCAATTGGTTCAAAATGGCTTCAAATTCAGACCAACTTTACGCATGTACCTAGTGTACACCACCATTCGATTTATCTATTAGCGGCTATTGTGTCACATATATGGACAGAAGGGATCGATTTCACTTTAGTTAGACAATATGGAAGTATACTGCGTAAAGCTGCCAAGGATTTAGAAATGGCTACCCCATTTGGTTATCGAAAAGTGGTGCACATCAGATCTATGGTTGAAGCGCGACCTATGCGTCAAGATTATTTATTGCGACGGGTTCCAGTACGTCTTTATGTGGCCAACGTTTATGTATTGAATCGCGACCTGGCTACCATTAATGATATGTCCGAATTTATTTCCATCCAGAACCAAGGGAACATTTTGAAAGAACGTGTATATTATATGACTCATAAATATTTCATAGTTTCAGAAACTAATTGAATAAGGTCAATCAGATTGACTTTTGACTCGTCAAACGAGTATTAACAATATATCTAATATATTGCTTTTAAAATCTTCAATATAATTGAAGTTTAAAACGACTTAATATCTTGCTCTTACTAAATTCAATCAAATTGGAATATAAAAATATTTATTTAGAAAAATAAAAAAGTAAATAGGGAGTAAATTAATTCATGTAGTCACGAACAAAATGAGCCCCGGGGTATCGCTTCAAATTCGGGTCGGTTTCAGGATTGTGAAGTTTTTGTTGCGCCGCATCACATTCTGGAATAACATCGGTCAAATACAGAGCTGATAAACTATAATTATGAGGTCTTCCTGTACATTTCGGCAATAAGTCAGCATGTTCTTCTAACATTTTAAAACCAGGAAAGGGTTTCAGAGTGGCGACCATATATTTTTGTACCAGGAACAACAATGCGCGCTCTTAAATATAGGATAACACTCAAAACACTTAGCTTATAAAACGTACCAGGAATTCTAAACATCACCAAATTGAGAACGGTGCGCTCGGAGTCATATACTTGATTCATCATCACCACTTGGACCATCTCCCATAGATGTAATATAGCTTTAGCCACCTCCATGTTCCATGGGCTTCTCAAATCATCACCGAAAAAGTTGAACCGGAAATGATGACGGAACTCGTCCCTCAGTGTAGAATAACCTAAGTTAATGGGTCAAATCTTAAAGTTAAGTAGGCTAAGCAGTTAAATATAGTTTACAAAACTCACAAGACTCCTGCTGAGCACGATTTAATTCCCAAGTCCCAATTTTCATTGATTTCAAATTCTCGGCTTCCTTTGGGGCAAACATGAATAGCATGTCTCTAACTATGCGAGTCAAAGCATGATGATACATAAGTATACACCGACCAAGAGCCAAAGAATCTCCACGGGCCATGAAAATGAAATGCTGATGAAGGACGTGATCGGGCGATTGGAGACTCAGATCCAAATCCTAAATATAAATCAATTTGAAAACCTTTAACTATCAAAAACTTACGAAGAAATGCGCTTCACATGCACGGGCCAGGGCCATTAGAATTGGATAAAATCCGGGTTCAAAGTCGCCTAAATTGATTGGTGTCCAAGCACGAGACCAACTGATGTCACTTTTTACCGAACCAGGACAAATAAAGAGTTGAGTCACCATACACAACGCTTTAGATAAACCCCGATCCAACCCTCCACCATGCCCTGCTAAACCCGAATTGTATAAAATGCATGAGCCTGGAAAGTATCCATCATCACTGACCAGACATTCGTTTGCTAAAAAGAAGACGTATGCTTTCAACCCTTAAAAACGGAACCTTAAAATTGTGCCCAACGAAATAAAATAGAATTTGAATACCTCGTGTGGTTATTGTCTTAATTTGAAGGTGTTTAGGCAAGTTGGCTTGTAGACGTCGTTGATTGGGTAGTGAAGGAGAATATGTGTTGTGTCGAACAGTACCAGGTCCTTGAAATAATACAGCTTCTTCTTGTTCGTCTCGGGAGTCACCGAATTTCAGGAATTTCAAAAATATAAAAACCAAATACCAGATTTGTCTACCACGCGAAGCCAATTCGGGATGACAATTCACTTGAGCAGTTGATCGTAAACAAGGAGCCCAGGTATTGATAGTGTCGTTATAACATCCGGGACATTTCATGCTGTTAACCACCTCATCGATTGACCAAAGGGGGGAATCCATAGTATCAGTCATCAAGGAGGCATATGGGCAGGACATCATTAAGTTTGCTAGAAAAGGGTTTAAGTATAATAAATTATTTTAAAAAATGACTCAAAATTACCTTGAATAGCTTTGTGCAACAAAAACAGTCCTTGGTGCGGTTGCTTGCAGGTCAACTTGACAAATCGTTCTAGAATCCCTGCGGGGATACTATCAGTGGCCCCTTCGTAAATTGGAGTCTGATATGGCCCGTCAGTGTCAGTATTAATTTGGTTAAAATCAACATCATAAGCTTGATCAGTCCAAGTATAGCCTAAAACACCATATTGCCATCGGGTTGCCAAAATTCGGGAAATGACGGAGGCTATAATTTCTAAAAAATATCGAGTTAAATTCTTGGAATTCACCCTAAGTAATCAGCTTACCGAATAGAACATTTGAAGCTTGGAATTCGAGTGCAGTCAATTGATACGGTTCAAATAAAGCGGCATTCTAAAAATTAGTAAATTATACTGGTTTAGTGTGTGACTGATGATTCAATATTAATTTTTGGACTTACTTCTTCCACCAATAAGTCTCGCATGAAATCACAATCTGGCTTTGGTACCACCATCAAAACGTTGTTTCTCACAGCCCACACCAAGGGTACGTCCCTATAATCAATTAAGTAATTTCAACAAAATTCATTCGTCAAAAAGAGCTTTTAAAACCTGAGTGAAAACGTGAGTACATACCGAAACATAGGGAACAATAAAACACAGTTGGGCAGAGGCATCAAACATTTTTTCAAACCAAACCATTCTTCCTTGTCTGGAAACCGTAATAACGAAATAGAATCTTCATAATCCAACGGAGACTGATCAGAATGACGATATTTTTGTTCTGGCAATTTTTTCAATATTTCTTCCCACATTTTTCGAGTTTCAGCCCATAATGGCTTCAATTCAGTTTCCATAGCCAGAAATTTTCGAGTCGAGCAAGTAATATGCCGCATGGTTCCAGCAACACTCCCTAAGAATTTTTTAAGAAATTTTTTAAGAAATTTTTTAAACACTTTTTCAAAAATATTTAACAGTCACGTATCGACATAGGGGTAAAAACAGTCCTAAAAATTACGAATTACTCACCTAACAGGGACCACAAACAGGAACAATCATAAATCAGATGACCCCGTGGTTGCATATGATACCGATAAATGTGAATGTCTGTAGCAAAGGAGCACAACCACCTTTTTATCGTGGAAACATCAGCATAGGTAGCTTGGACATGAATGGTAGACCAGGCTGGATCAGTTCTCGGAACGAAAATGGAAACAATAGCCATGAAATAGTACTTGAACTAAAAACAGAAATTTTTGAACCCATTATATAAAAAGGCTTTGGCATACCATATATTGGAGATAAGTCAAATCCTTATTTTCATAGGATAGCACTGGATGTAACCATCGAACGGAAGGCGACTTCATCAGCTCCGAAACAGGGATGCGTGTTAGATTTTCCACGTCAGACTCACGGACGGGTCGGTCCAATGATCCATTTTCGGTACCGGGTTCCCAATAACTTGAATGTTCCATTTCAGCAGCAGTTCCACCCGTATCGGTACTTGGTAATTCGGACTCCAAAGTGACATTCTTATCCAGTCCACCATTATCAATCTAAAAATAAATCTGTTAAAATGTGAAGTGTAGTGTAGAGGGCAGGGACTTAGAACATTCCAAGTGGATACACTGAGAGCCCGGGTTCGAAAACCACAACAGTCAACTTTCTAAGCCCGGTCATAAAGTTCTGTAATAGATATCCAAGGTTCATATTTCCAGTTTCGAGTCAATCAATGATGACAAGAACCGCACTCACTTCCAATTTTTCAATTAGGCTCAATTCTAATACGACTCACTTTTTGATATAAGCAAGGTGCACCGATGGAATCAGTCCCTAAAATCATGAAGTTGTCACCAGCAGCTTCTTCATCGTCCGAGTGAACGGTTACCCGGTCTTCTGAACGGTCTAGTGCAGCTTGAGCCATAATCTAGAACGCAAAGTTTTCAAAAAGTAAAAGTAAAATAAGCCCTAAAAGACTACGAACCTTCTGAATAAATGCAGTCATTTCTTCATCCTTTGTACTGGTCATCAATGACTCATTCGCGTTCCTCACCAATGGTTGCAGCACTTGTGATGTCATTGAAACATTGGCACTTGCCACCCTAGACAATGGAAATACAGTCTTTTTGGACACGGGATACATTTTGAAATAACGGTCATTTTTAAAATAACGGTCATTTTGTAACCAGATAGGGTTTTACTCACGTTTGGTCCATAGCTATTCCAGGATACTCTGAGGGTACCACATCTGCCAAAGGTTTAACATTGATGACACGCTCATTTGGCCCAGGAACACAGTTCTCATCATGGGTTAATCTCACATCCCCTTTAGTGGTGGGAATCACAACATCATCCGTTTCATCACGCGACCGTAGGTCACTAATGACGAAAAATGGAACATCGGGTCCATCATTTAGGCTAGACCTTAAGGGCATCATATTTGACGGATCAGGCTTGGCTGAGGACTCCATCTAAAAAGCATATAAAAAAGGGGGCTAAAAAATCTCGTCTTACCTTTTTGGGAATTTTTGAGTCACTAAAAATTTTCTGAAAAAATCCCCTTTTCACTTATATTCTAGAAACTTTTATTTCAGGCACAGAAAAAATTGACCAATCAGAATGCAGGATTTTGAAAACGAGGCCCCAATCCAAATTTCACCACAACTGCGTTCTAGAATTATAGAACAAGCCGAATTCTACCTTGACAAAATTATTTGGAAAGGCAACGTGGTCCCGGTTTCCTTGAATGATGCTGTTACTCATGCAAAGAATGGAGATGATGCTGGCTTTAATCTTACCATGTCGTTTCAACCTTCTACCTGGAATTTTCATGAATGGATACAGTGGAATGCGCTTATTACTTACCTGTACAATAGAAACTCACATCGTACTCTATTATCAATCATTAGGAATGCCATAAATCGAACAAAATCACACGTCATTGTATAGTATTTATTATTATTATTATTAGGTCCTATAACATAAAAGAATAACAAAAAATTTTATGTTATTTCATTATGGTCTTCCGTGGAAAAGTGGTCGCTTCTGTGACTAAAAACCACACTGGTGTCGAAGAGACCGGTACGAACTTCGGTTGCGTTGGTCTCGAAACAAGGTGGCATCTATGGCGATTCGCAGCGATAAAACAACAAAAACGGAGTTTCTTCTCTGTGGATTACTGTTCAACAAAGTCTTTTTTCATTTTCCTGTAAAATAAAAGCATACTATAGTGAAAAAAAGAATGATTCTGTTAACAGAAACT